>JAJAGP010000054.1:869897-1101407 GCA_025084515.1 Ancistrus triradiatus | reverse complement strand
TTGCTCTTGGAGTGATCTTTGTTGGTCGACCACTCCTGGGGAGGGAAACAATGGGCTTGAATTTTCTCCATTTGTACACAATCTGCCTGACTGTGGATTGGTGGAGTCCAAACTCTTTAGAGATGGTTTTGTAACCTTTTCCAGCCTGATGAGCATCAACAACTCTTTTTCTGAGCTCCTCAGAAATCTCCTTTGTTCGTACCATGATACACTTCCACAAACATGTGCTGTGAAGAGCAGACTTTGATAGATCCCTGTTCTTTAAATATAACAGGGTGCCCACTCACACCTGACTGGTATCCCATTGATTGGAAACACCTGACTCTAATTTCACCTTCAAATTAACTGCTAATCCTAGAGGGTCACATACCTTTGCCACTCACTAATATGTAATATTGGATGATTTTCCTCAGTAAATAAATGACGAAGTATAATATTTTTGTCTAATTTGAAAACACAAACACAAACTTTCAAGCAGCACTGTATAACATATTGTACACAACTGAACCCATACATTTCAAACTTGGATCACTCCGTAATCCTCTTTTCCACTCATTTTCATTCCAATCTTTGTGAACTTTAACATATCTTAGCCTTTTCTCCCTGTTCCCCTTCTAAGAAAGTGGTTTAAGTAAGACAATAAATCTGAATTAAGAGAGAATATATTAGAGGAAGATAAAATTTATTTATTTATTAGTCCCAGTGAATCTCTGGTACAAAGTTGCCACAATGTCACATAAAACCATCTCTGGAAAGACAAAAAACTGAATCTTATGAGTGTCTTAAATGAATGACGGACCAACATCAACCTGCAGCCATTCAATGATTTAAAAATAAAATCTTCTTTTTTACAGACTGTTAGAGTATTAACACAATAAGGTCTTTACCTGTATAAAATTAAACATGATGGAAAATTTCCTCACTTCTAAATTAAAGCTTCACTTCCTGCACTGCCAGTTAGAAGTTATAAAAGTGCACTTGCACAAATGCAAAATATGTAACAGAAAAGGAAAAAGTGATTCACAATATACACACGTTGCATAATATTAAACACAACAATGCAGATGGCATCCAGCTTACACATTACCGAGTAGATCAGTAGATCCTCACGATTCTGACTCATCATTTTTATTCATAGGCTTTTTCTAAGAAGGAAACAAACTTTCAGGTTAGATAGAAAATAAATTTACACTATGAAATCAATTAATTCAGTGTTTATGATTTGAAACCATGTGTGAGTTTCTCTATATCAGATCAATAAATTTTATTTAGAAGTTAGGCAAATGTGAGAATAAATTAAACTCCAAGACACAATCACAGATATTTTTAATCCACTGGAAACTTTTAGTGCTCAGTTCTTGTTATTTCATACCTCTGTTGATTCTCATTTATGTTTCGTTTATGTATTTGATTCTCTTGAAAATCAGACAGAAAGGAGACATAAACGCTTTTGAGATTAAAGGAGCTGAAAACTGAGTGTATCTTGATGTTTACGAGGTTTCAGATTTTTGCTTGAGAGAAAAACCTGAAAGACAGGACAGTTAAGGAAAAGTCTCCTTTTTCTTTCCTATTGGTCTTATGTTGCATTGCTCTGCTGCAAAGCATTCAGAACACTCCAGTCTGTCTGGTTTACAAACCACCAAAGTTTTCTCATGTCACTCCTTTACTGGGGCCCCATTGGCCTCCTGCTGCAGACAGGATCGAATTTAAAACTCTTGTCCTAGTTTTCCAGGCCTCAAAAGGTTTTCGTTCTTTGATTAGGGACCTGCACGCAAACTCAGGTCTTCAGCTTCAGGGCATCTGGTACATCCTTCTCTGAGATCGACACATTACTACAGGGACTGTGGTGGCCTAGTGGTTAAGGTGCAGGACTATGAACCAGAAGGTCCAGGGTTCAAATCCCACCTCAGCCAAGCTGCCACTGTTGGGTCCTTGAGCAAGGCCCTTAACCCACAATTGCTTAGATTGTAAGGTTGTATCAATTGTAAGTCGCTCTGGATAAGGGCGTCTGCTAAATGCTGTAAATGTAAATGTAAATGTCTCAATAATTAAATGACCCAGTGTCTCTCGTCCTTCCACGCTCACCTCTTCAAAAAATACATAGAATAATACATTTTCTATCCTCTGCAATGTTGCTGAACCTCACTGGTTCTTTGCATATACTTTTACTCAACATTTTGTATTTATTTGTGTTGTCACATGTGCACTTAACATCAAACTGAGAACTTGTCTTTGCTTGTATCCTTGCTTGCAAGTTACAGAGTACTTGCATCATGTTATTTCATATTAATGAGGCTGTATTTTGTGCTGGACAGAATGAAGTAACTGCACAGAACAAACAATGCAAAACACATTTCAAAAACATTTTATTAGTTACCAGATCAGATATCAAAGAGGAAGCGAGCACAAAATAAAACCATCCAAAAGAACTTCCTGTATCTTTTATTCTTCATAAAATCTTGAGTGCCGGGATATTATAAAAACCCAAATAAAAATATTCCCATGGACCTTGCATCTTTATATAAAAGAAAACAACTAGCAATATACATTAAATAAATCAGTACGTTTTGAGTCTAGTTTTAAAAACTGAAACTGCTTGATTCAAGAACTTTGATAAAAAGGCTATTCTATTGCCGGGGGTGCTATAGGTTTGAAAAAAGGTTTGAATATTCACTTTGAAAATAAGCAAACTGCTTTTGAGGCTGTTTTAGAATCTATTAATCTATTAACATCCCATATCGATATTGATAACATTCTTATTTAACAACGAAATGGTCACCATCTACGTACAATCTGCCTGTAAATAATAATCTGCCTACTGCCTCAGTCTCAAGCCAAGCATAACTGTTATGTCTCCTAATTTATCTGTGTTTATTAATAACCAACCAGGTTTCATGACTGATTCACCAACAGAGCCTAAACACGAAGGCCACCAATTAGAATGCTGGTTAGATTATGTTGCTCCTACTAGGATCAAACATATTAGGGATAAAATGACCATACCATGCTTGGTTGAGGTGGTATTTGAACCCTGGACTTTCCGGAACATAGTGCAGTACATCAGCTATTTGTAAACATGATTATATTTTATTAACCCCAATGATGTCTGAGGACTGTGTAAGGGAACTATATAATTAGATGCCATTTAAGTTTGTTTTACTTATCTCTGATAAATCTGAAGCATCATTATCTGGAAACAAGGAAGGGTGAGACTGTTTGTCTAAATCTACTTAAACCTCTATGACTACTCAGTAACACCCAGTCCATTAGTAAAAAATGTAGGCGTCACACGGGTGATTCAGACCTTTCTTTTGAAGCACACGTTAGAAATTTTAAAATAATTGCTTTCTTCAAATATTTAACGTTGCCTAACTTAGAAACCACACCCCAGTTAGTTCAGAATGCATCATGACATTTTGTCCCGTTCTGTCTGTCCTGCCCTGTTAGATTTCAGTTTGATTACAAAATACAATACATCTGGTAACCTGTAAAGCTCGACACAGCCTGGTCCTACAGGACCTGAGTGAAATCGTAAAGTCTTACAACCCAGCATGCATTCTTTGTTTACAATTTTCAGGATGGCTTTCAGTTCCAAAAATCAAAAAACTCACAGCAGAGGGAAGGGCGTACGCTTACATGGCCCCCCCAGTTATGGAATAACCCCCTTACTTTTGTTTAGAATTCAATCCCACTCCTTCTTTAAGCCTAGATTAAGTAATTAATTGAATAATTATAATATTCCAACAATCCTATAATGAGATCTTAGATGTATTGGCTGTATTTGAGATCTTTTCACTTGCGTATTTTAACACTGGATCAGGGGTGTTATGGGATGGCAGCACCTACCCCAGGTCCTAGTGCATCAAATTTAATTACACTGTGGATACGAACAGAGATAGGACAGTTGAAAAGAGAGAAACAATTCATGATGTAAACTAATAATGCATGTTTATTTAGGGGGGGAGGGCTAGAGAACATTTTTGGCCCCCTAAAATGAACAGAGGTATGTCTGCTACAGCGGCAATAAAAAAAATAATTAAAAAAATATATTAGAGTAGAAAGATATGCTGATCAAGTCCCAGTTAGAGTCTTTCTATAAATGCCAAACTCTCTTTCAAAGCAATTTGGAAGACTAGCAGTTTGGTTGATGAAATTTAAAAAAGAGTTTTTCTCTTCATTTTGTTCCTGCTGGTTAGTAAAGTTTAAACATATCAGGTGAACGAATTTTTAATCGCATCATGCCTTTTGAATTTTATTTTCACTTCCTTCATAGTCAGTTACCAAACACTACACATACACAATATTCCACAGAATAATAAAAAGGACGCTTGTCTTGAATACACGTTTCTGAATAATCAGATTATCACAATCATAACTCATGGCATTTGCGACTCCTAGTAAAGAAGCTGCCTTCCATTTGTATCCAGTATCTGTTTTACCTAGAAACTGGAACAATAAAATTGTTACTAAAAATATAATCATGTGGGGTTTGGCTGCATTTGGTGCTGGGCAGGATGAATAACTGCTCAGAACAAACAACATAAAAATGCAGTTTTAAAGATTGAACTTTTTATTAGATACTTCAGATATCAAAGGGGAAGGTACACAACGTAAAACCATCCAAAATTCCCCCGAGATCTTCGTCTATCTTTTAATTTGTTTGTGTCGAAACCCCAAATAAAAGAAGACCGAAACTGTCTGATGCCCAAACCACTGATAGAACATTAGAACTCGAATGTAAATCTACTCTAATAAAGGGTCTCATACATGCTTGATTGGTGATTAATCTGGCAACCGGGCAGGCCAAGAGAGTGTTCCAATCTGGCGGAGACACTCCTGTTAAACCCTTGCTCTGTGTGGCAGTGTTATTCTGCTGAAAAATGCCAGTTGGAAGCCCTGCCATGAGATGCAACACATGTAACCGCAAGATGTCCTGCACATATCGCTGATTTGTTAGTGTTCCTCGTATCACTACTAGGACTGACCGACTGTTGTATGCAATGGAACCAGATCATCACACCAGCAGTTGGGGCAGTGTGTCACTCCACAGCCAAGGCAGAATTGAAGCGTCACCATGAGGCCTCCATACTCGAACCTGACCATCTTCAGATCCCAAACAGAACCTGAATTCGTCACTAAAGACGACACAGTTCCAGTCCATAACAGTCCAGGTTTCTCATTCATGACACCAATGCAAAAAAAGGTGACGAATGGGCACTGTGACAACAAATTTCCTTCTGCTAAGCACCTGGAAATGATCCAGGCAGAGACAGGGGTGTGTAGTGAAGGTGTCTCTTGTATCTGAATGGTGGATAACCAACCTGTGGAAGCTGCTCGTGCATGTCTGCGAATCAAACGATCCTCTCTACTGGTGGTCTGTCTGGGCCGTCCAGAGCCTGCTTACCGTGTGTGTGTGTGCCCCCATAAAACCACTGTCCCATAAAAGCACCTCCTGTCGGGTAATTGGTCAAATCGTTCATCCTTCTTCTCTCAGTCCAATGATGTGCCCCCTCTCAAAGTTGGTCTACTGGGCAAAATGTCTTTGAGTGCGTCATGCGATCTCTCAAGAAGAGGTTCACTACCTAAAAGAAGCCTCTGAGAGACTTTTTACAGGGCAGCACTATAGGGGAAGCACTTTTACCCTCTTGAGGCAAAACCCAGTGTCTAACCACACCTGTGATCATTTACATATCTGCCCAAGACAGAACTGCAGGCCAAGTTTTGCAGCGATCCATTATTTTTTTTTCAAATACTATGTTTTGTAATCAAAGTTAACTGTATCAGATAACCAGTGCAGGGCTGACGAAACGGGTTCAAATTAGCACTCATACTGCTGCATTCTGATCTAACCGGGTGCGGTTTCTAAGTTATGCAATATTACTTATTCAAGAAAGCAACTTCTATTAAAGTTTCTAAAGTGAGCATCAAAGGAGAGGTCTGAATCACACGCAATACTTGCATTTTTTTTACTAATGGACTGGGTGTTACTGCTTAGTCATGGAGGTTTAACATAGATTTAGACAACCAGTCTCACCCTTCCTTGCGTCCAGATAAAGATACCTCATATTTAAGCAAAACAAACTTAAATGACATCCAGTCATATACTTCCCTTACATATCCTCAGTCTTAATGATCATAAGTACGTCATTCAGTTTAGCTAATAAGCATATATACAATGATGTGTCATCAGCTTACCAATGGAAACTAATACCATGATTACAAACTGAGGTACTGGACTACTCTCCACAGGGTCCAGGGTTCAAGTCCCATCTCTACCAAGCATGGCTATGGTCATTATACGATGGTGCAGGCTGTTTACCCTTAACATGTTTAATCCTAGTAGGAGCAACTTCATGTTGCATGTCCTGTAGTTCTGCTCAGCAATCCAGGATGATTTTAGTGAGGCACAGCAACATTTTAAAGTAATTCTGACAGCGATTCTGCTTAGATTAATATGCCATGTTGATATTAATTACCTTGTTGTTTTACTTGTTATTTAATTTCTGATCATCTCTTTGTGTTTGACCTACCTGCAGTATTTCTTTTAGTTCCTAGAATAATAAAAGTCACAGCAGAAGGAAGTTTTTTGGGTAGTTGGTTTTCTATGTTGGCTTTGTTCCTTTGGATAATAAAGTTTAAACATGTCAAACTTTATTTGCATCATGACTTCTAAATTTTGAGTTTCACTTCCTTCACAATCAATTACAAATAAATGCTAAAAATATTACATTACACACCCTTACACAAGATACACAATATGCCACTCATCAACTCAAAGGGCATCTTACCTAACACCTTAAACCTCCCTGCATAATCAGAAGCATTATCAGAACTATGACTCATGACGGTTGCAATTCCTAGAAAAGAAATCGCCTTCCATTTGAATCTGGTATTCCAGTTTGACTGAGACACTGGATTAATAAACTTGTCAATAAAAATACAAATGGGGTCTGTTTTTTTTTTCTCTGTGTTTGGGCTGGACTGGATGAACAAACAATATAAAAACACGCTTTAAAAGATTTAAGTTTTTATTAGACACTACATCAAATAAAAGCATCCAAAATCCATCCAAGACCTTCCTGTAGCGTTTATTCTTCATAAAGTTGTTATTGTCAAAAGCCCAAATAAAAAATATGGAGGAAATTATTTCGGGGTTAGTCATCCTGTGTCTTTTGTCTCTAATAAAATAATAACAATGATTTATTATCTTATTATTCACCAGTCTGAAGAAGCTTGATCAGTAATGCTTTTTGAAAGGGTAGCAGCCAAGACACCACTTTTTCAGAAGGGGAACAGGGTGAAAAGTAAAATATGCTAAAGCTCTCAAAGACTGAAATGAAGATCAGTGGAAAAGACGATTATGGAGAGACGAATCCAAGTTTGAAATGTTTGGCAAAACGTGATAAATATACAGGTAATAATTACAGCATTGCTAAAACAACAAATCTAATGGTGGCCTAAGACTTTTCACAGTACTGTCTGTCACTTTAATTAAAGAAGAATATGAGATCAGACTGACCCTTTAGTCTTAAACCTGGAAAATATTTTGGTTCTAAAAAAATCTTACAGGTTAAAAGCTGCATTTGTTTGACAGTCTGTGATTTCTTGAACAAGTGACTTTTTAAACTGTTTTTTTCTTCTTCGGGTGAAGCTGTAATGGCATGGTAAGATGTTGCGCAAACAGAAAAACTCACCGTATCATCAAATATTCCCATCTCTGAATGGGTTTGGCTGGTGATTAAACACTTTAATTATGCAGCCATTCTCTGGATTTCTTTCACATTTTCATCTGAACTTACAAGAAATGATGCATTTAAAGTATCTCTGAACATTACCTGTACAACCACACCCTGCACAGCACAGCACCGTCACAACATGTGGAAAATTAGACCAAGCCTAAACTGATGAGGGCTGATCTCTACTCCCTCAGACGGCACTGCATCAAGAACCGTCATTCATCAATAGCTGATAGATCCACATGGACAAGGGATTACTTTATCAAACCTTCATGAAGCTCTGCAATACAGTTACATTCACAAATACAAAAAAATACAAAAAAAGCCTTACTTTAACCATGTCCAGAAGCGGCGTCGACTTCTCTGGGCTCGGAGGCATCTGGGATGGACCATCACTCAGTGGAAATGGACCCATCAGTATAACAGAGCTTTTTTGGACCAAAGATGAAAGCAGGTCCAAAGGCCAGGCTCTGCCATGGTATGGGGTCGGGTCAGGGCCCTTGGTAAAGGTCATTTCCACTTCTGTGATGCAGCATTTATGCAGAAAAGTACACTGAGATTTTAGAGCAACATGAGCTGATTTCAAGGCGACATCTTTATCAGGGACGTCCATGCATTTATCAACAAAACAAAACACAAAACAAAACCACATGCTGCACACATTGCAAAGGCATGGCTGTGGAAGAAGAGGGCACGGGTACTGGACTGGCCCCCTGCAGTCCTGACCCGTCACCAACAGAGAATGTGTGGAGAGTTTTGAAACGGAAAATGGGATAAAGACGACCCCGTACTTTTACATACCTTAAGACGTGTTTGGAGGAAGAATGGAGCAAAGTAAATGCACTTGGCATCTTTAGCAAGAAAATGTCTTTTAAGTGTTGTGAGAGGGAACGGCAACGTTACAAAGTGGTAAATGCTTTACCGAAATAACTTTTTTGGAATTTGTTGCAGGTCTGAAATGCACGAATGCATGTTTATTTAAAAAAAATTACTGTCTGCAATGAAATAAAAGTCAAAGAAAGTGTAAGAAACACTGTGTGTTATTTTTATATGCATTTTCCTCACAGTCACAACTTTTTCTGATTTGAGGTTGAATATGGTCATTGTACCATTGCTAAAACAACAAATCTAATGGTGTCCTTAGACTTTTGCACAGTACTGCATATTACTGGAATTAAATTTTAAATAAGTAGATGAGATCATGTGGATCTGTTAGTCCTAAACCTTGACAGAGTTAAATGTTGATGGATTAACAGGCTGTCAGGGCAACTCAGATGTATTTATATAGTGCTTTTTACAATGGAGCATTGTCTCAAAGCAACATTACAATTTTAGCTTATCTCCTACTATCTACGTCCAGTCTCAAATTGAGCAAGCCTAGGGCGACAGTGGTAAGGAAAAACTCCCTAAGGCTTTTGAGGAAGAAACTTTGGGAGGACCAAGACTCAGAAAGGGACCCGACCTCCTTGGACAGCGTAGATAATGTAAGAATGAAACTAATTCATATAAACAAATAAGTCTTATAGTGATAGTTTAAATAAAATGTAAAATATACATATCGGAGTTATGTAATCTGATAAACAGTCACTCTATGCTGTGATTTCTCTAACAGGAAACTTTTTTAAAATAGTTTTTCTCCTTCTTCAGGTGACACAGGGGTTTGGCTGGTGATAAAAATCTTTAACTATGCAGCCACTCATTTCCTGTAAACTGAAAGACATTATTATTTTAGAGTAATGCTTCCTGAAACGCTTCTGTTGCTTCCTGCGATAAAATACGCAATGGAATAGGTAGATTCTTGGATCAGAGCTTTTAGACTCTCATTCCCACAATTGTAGAGGAAGAATATCTGACTTTTTGGGTAGAGGATACAGGAGAGAGAAAGGTTAATCATTCCGTTTGCAAGGCAAGGGGCAGGCTGTTATTATTAACTTATTAATGTTGTTAAAATGAAATTATTGTTTTAATCATAACAAAAAAAAATTCTCTTATTTTAGGGCTGCTAGGACTCCATGTAGGGGTGCTTGATCAAATCTGAAACAGATCTCTGTTCACATTGAAATTAAAATTTAGATTTAAAATTCACATACACAAACAAGATGAATTTTTCTCGGGCCAGTTCATACAGAAATGAATGAAACATTTTAGCTGTCAAATAAAGAAAACACATTAAGAAATTTCAGACACAATTCTCTGCAGAAAATAAAGACCTTTAATTCAGTCTCAAACCTTTAAATACCTGTGGGAGATGAAAAGTTTGATCTTTAGGTTTGATAATAATTTAGTAATGTAATAGTTTAATCAAGGTGACCATATCAAATGAAATGCCCGGCACCCCGTTTTTCTGTGATGAGGCGAAAATTTAAAACCTTACAAAGCACATGTTTAAAAATAATATTTTAACATCAAAAACACACAGCTCTCAAATGGCGTGGTCCAAGTGATGCTTTGTGGCTCAGCATTAATGGAAGTTTGCCTTCCTTCACAAATGTGGGAATGATAGTCCTAAATTATCTTAAAAAGCACAGATTTTGTTTTTAGAAAATGGTGTTGGAAGCTGGTCTCCTTAAAGCTTTGATCCTAGATCACCCCGATAACTCCTATTTTTATTCGGTGCTAATAAATAATTAATACATAATTTATACATAATTTTACCTACTGATACTGGTTTTTGTGAAAACGCCTTGTTTATTTTTAACGTTACACATTTTTGTAGGTAAGTTTATATCCGTCATCAATGATTAACTGATCAGGAGTCAAAGCTTAGCAATGGACTTAATCTAAGATTAATAGCCTGCAAATCACAAAGTGTAATTAATGTTGAGCTTCTACTATGAAGGCCGTGATTCATGGTGCATGCACGCTGTAATGGAACATTGTCATCATAAAATATGTGACAGCTCTGCAGGAACTGTGAATCATGAATCATCAGAGGGCAGAGATTCCACCTGAAGACATAACAACACTACCTGTAGCAATGCGTCCTGCAACAGGATGTTGTTTTTCCAGGAAATTCCCTGCACTCTCTGTTTTTGTGTGTACAATGGGGCAAAAAAATATTTACTCAACCACTGATTGTGCAAGTTCTCCAACTTAGAAAGATAAGAGAGGTCTGTAATTTCCATCATAGCTACACTTCAACTATGAGAGACAAAATGAGAAACAAAATCCAGGAAAACACATTGTAGAATTTTTTAAGAATTTAATTGTAAATTATCGTGGAAAATAAGTATTTGGTCAATAACAAAAGTTCAACTCAATACTTTGTAACATAACCTTTGTTGGCAATGACAGAGGTCAAATGTTTCCTGTAAGTCTTCACCAGGTTGGCACACACTGTAGCTGGTATGTTGGCCCATTCCTCCATGCAGATCTCCTATAGAGCAGTGATGTTTTGGGGCAACACGGACTTTCAGCTCCCTCCACACATTTTCTATGGGGCTGAGGTCTGGAGACTGGCTAGGCCACTGCAGGACCTTGAAATGCTTTTTACGGAGCCACTCCTTCGTTGCCCGAGTGGTGTGTTTGGGATCATTGTAATGCTGGAAGCCCCAGCCACGTTCCATCTTCAATGCTCTCACTGATGGAAGGAGGTTTTGGCTTAAAAATCTCACGATACATGGCCCCGTTCATTCTTCCCTTAACACGGATCAGTCATCCTGTCCCCTCTGCAGAAAAACATGATCATTTTGACCCCACAGGATGAGATCTTGCGTGGAGCCCCAGATCGAGGGAGATTATCAGTGGCCTTGTATGTCTTCCATTTTCTTACAATTACTCCCACAGTTGATTTATTCACACCAACCTGCTTGCCTATTGTAGATTCACTCTTCCCAGCTTGCTGCAGGTCTACAATTTTTCTCCTGGTGTCCTTCCACAGCTCTTTGGTCTTGGCCATGGTTGAGTTTGGAGTCTGACTGTTTGAGGCTGTGGACAGGTGTCTTTTATACAGGTAACGAGGTCAAACAGGTGCCATTAATACAGGTAACGAGTGGAGGACAGAAGAGCTTCCTAAAGAAGTTACAGGTCTGTGAGAGCCAGAAATCTTGCTTGTTTGTGGGTGACCAAATACTTATTTTCCACCATGATTTACAATTAAATTCTTTAAAAATCCTACAATGTGATTTCCTGGATTTTCTTTCTCATTTTGTCTCAGTGTAGCTATGATGAAAATTACAGACCTCTCTCATCTTTATAAGTAGGAGAACTTGCACAATCAGTGGCTGACTAAATACTTTTTTGCCCCACTGTAGAATATTTGCTAATTGTGGGACAAATATGGGGCTCTGAGTACACATCACGGAAAAAATAATATATGTAGTAATTAGTAATACTACATATATTAATATGTAGTATTACTAATCTCACGCTGTAATGTGGGGGCACCCGTGGTCACTGTCACATGATGAGAGCAGATCTGGAATAGCCCCCATGGAGCACAGACACCAGAAACTGCTCAGAGTGCAACCTGAAGTATCAGTGCCAGAAACTTACCTGATTTTCATCTTGGAAGACTTTGGACTTCACCATGGGCTTATTATCGAGAGCCAGAGCTTTACCTCCAGAGTTGCTGTGGTTAGATATTGAGCCAGAGGTGAGACAAGAAAGCAGAGCGGCTCAGTTAGTGGACTTTCCCAGTGCTGAGAGTCCATGGTTCAATCTCTTAGAGAGTTGCACTTCCTGGCATCATTTTAAAGTCCAGACGTTTCCCATGCCACTGAAAATCTCTCTGCATTCTCTTTGCAATCTCTCTGGATTACCTAATGATGTGTCCGAAATAGTCTCCTAATCACTACTCTTTAATACTCTAGCCTGGTCCCTCATCCCCTGGCTCAGCAACACCCACCCTTACCCAGCCAGATAGACTGGCATCAAGTCCTTATGCGCCCTGTGCTCTCGGGGATTAGGCATCTGAGCACCTGCTACCCTCATCAGAAAAAACTGGTGATAAAATCTAAAAAATAAATTATTATTATTATTAGTAGTAGTAGTATATCAGAAGCACATATTATGTATCCTCATGCTTTTTTTCTTACATAAATGGCAACTTTGATTTGAAAAGCAAAAGAGCCAAAAGATTTGCTTTAGGTTGCTGAGGTTAGGTTTATGCTTAACTTGTTTAATAAAAGGCAAAAAATATAACACACTCTTAGTACTTAATACCAAGCACTTTGGAATCTGGGTTGAAAGCAAGCTTTTTAACACTTCTGAGTAGCTCGAAATTGTTAAAACCAGATCAGGTGCTGATCTCAAATTCAAAAACATGGATGAGGGTTAGGGTAGGACAAGCTTGAGTCAAGCCTCGGCCATGCCACACTTATCACATAAAGGAGAAACATCTGGAAAACCCTGATTTAATATCAGATTTGAATAATGAAGACAATGTTAATTAAATACTGAATTAAGCGAAGATGAACCTTTACGAAACAAGAATGTATTTCTGTGTAAGAATTGTGTAGGTGTAGGCAGGGGCGAGTGCAGGATCAGCACTTTAGCACTATTTTTTAAACAAAACAATGTACATTTTAACAGTTTGGACCATCATTCACGAGGGAGAAAGTGGATCATCATTTCGAGGTAAGGGGGGTTGCCTTTAATGTTTTTGTTGTTATAATATTATTTTTAAACCATATAGTTAAGTCAAATTTATTTAGATCGCTGTTTTTACAGCACAGAATTGTCTCAAAGCAGCTTTACAAATGTACAGCCCTGTGTGTGATGATCAGCCCTGGTGTTTTTGGGTGGATGGTGGAATATCCGAAGCCCTCTGTATGTGTGTGAGACGTTGACAGGTCTCAGGTTTTTCTCCACGCTGATGAAATCGCTTTGTGGCGATTCTGTATGTGCTGTCTGTGAGATTACTCTAATTACATTCATTACCTTCATTGCATCAGCATTTTAAAAGGTTAGCTGCCTCTCAAGGGATAAAGACAGTGTAGATGTCGTCCTGAAGGCAGCTTATGTTGCTCTAACATCTCAGTGTACTTTTCTGCATTAATGCTGCATCACAGAGGTGGAAATGACCTTTACCCAGGGCCCTGACCCGACCCCATACCCCAGATTACAGTCTGGATGGTCCTTTTAGTCTTCTTCCAAAAAAGATCTGTGCTACTGATGGGTCTGAGCACAATCCCCGTTCCCACTGTATGATGGTCCATCCCAGATGCCTCCGAGCCCAGAGAAGCCGACGCCCCTTCTGGACATGGTTATAACATAAGGCTTCTTTTAGCACAGTAACGTTTTAAGTGGTATCTGTGAATGTAACTCTGTATTGTAGAGCTTGGTAAAGGTTTGATAAAGGAATCCCTTGTCCATGTGGTTCTATCAGCTATTGATGAATGCCGGTTCTTGATGCAGAGCCATCTGAGGGTGCGGATATCACCCCTCTTCAGTTTAGGCTTTTTAGGAAATTCTTCCAGATTCCTTGAATTGTTTAATGATATTATGGCCTGCAGAGGAACATTGTTTTTAAACATTTCAATCATTTTCTTAGACATTTGTTGATAAACTGGAGATCTTCTGCCAGACTCAGCCTCTCAGGGATACTGCTTTTGTACTAAATCATGATTACAATCATATCATTATTCCATTTTTTGCTCATTACTAGCTCTAAATTGCCCACGTCACAACATTTGTTAAATGAATTGCAGGCCTGAAATGCAGGATTAGACGTTTATTAACAAAGGAAAGTGTTATTTTAAAAATTAAATATTTCAGGCTCGTACTGTCTGCCATGAAATAAAAGTCTGAGTAAATGTAAGGAACACTGCAGGGTTGTTTGTGTGCTCTCCCTGAAAGTTTCTAACCAATTAACTTGTTGTGCATTTGGTGTGAGCTAAAGTTCATGGATTAACAGTCAGTGATTTTATTTAACAGGAAACATTAACTGAGTTTAGCTATTTTCTTCTTCAGGTGAGATGTGTAAACTGAAGCCTGTCTGTTTTCCCGTCTCTGAACGGGTTTGGCTGGTGATAAAAATCTTTAACTATGCATCCATTTTCTGAATTTCCTTCTCATTTCTCATTTCCTCTAAACTTACAATAAATGATGTATTTAAAGTACTGCATTATTAGAGCAGAGGTTCTCATGCTTTTTCATGACTAGACCATCAATTATGTAAAAAGAAGTTCCTGCGAAAAGCAGTATCCAATCAACGAACACGATTTATTTGGAATAGTCTGACATGCATTTTCACCTTTTTGCTCGCTTTAAGCAGAGCAGACAGATTGGTGGAGAAAATTCAAGGCCATTGTTACCCTCCCCAGGAGTGGCCGACCAACAAAGAGCAAGGCGTGTAATAGTTGGTGAGGTCACAAAGGACCCCAGAGTAACTTCTAAGCAACTAAAGGCCTCTCTCACATTGGCTAATGTTAATGTTCATGAGTCCACCATCAGAAGAACACTGAACAACAATGGTGTGCATGGCAGGGCTGCAAGGAGAACGCCACTGCTCTCCAAAAAGAACATTGCTGCTCGTCTGCAGTTTGCTAAAGATCACGTGGACTAGCCAGAAGGCTATTGGAAGCATGTTTTGTGGAGAGATGAATAGAACTTTTTGGTATAAATGAAAAGCATTATGTTTGGAGAAAGGAAAACACTGCATTCCAGCATAAGAACCTTATCCTCTCTGTGAAACATGGTGGTGGTAGTATCATGGTTTGGGCCTGTTTTGCTGCATCTGGGCAGGACGGCTTGCCATCATTGATGGAACAATGAATTCTGAATGATATCAGAGAATTCTAAAGGAAAATGTCAGGACATCTGTCCATGGACTGAATCTCAAGAGAAGGTGGGTCATGAAGCAAGACAACGACCCTAAGCACACAAGCCGTTCTACCAAAGAATGGTTACAGAAGAATAAAGTTCATGTTTTTGGAATGGCCAAGCCAAAAGTCCTGACCTTAATCCAATGGGAATGCTGTGGAAGGACCTGAAGCGAGCAGCTAATGTGAGGAAACCCACCAACATCCCAGAGCTGAAAGCTGTTCTGTACGGAGGAATGGGCTAAAATTCTCCAAGGCCGGTGTGCAGGACTGATTCAACAGCTACAGGAAACGTTTAGCTGCAGTTATTGCTGCACAGGGGGGCACACCAGCTACTGAAAGCAAAGGGTCACATACTTTTGCACTCACTAATATGTAATATTTGGATCATTTTCCTCAATAAAATAAATGACCAAGTATAATATTTTGGTCTCATTTGTGTAACTGGGTTCTCTTTATCTACTTTTAGGACTTGTGTGAAAATCTGATGATGTTTTAGGTCATATTTATGCAGGAATATAGAAACTTCTAAAGGGTTCACATACTTTCAAGCACCACTGTATAGTGTGGAAAGGGAAATAGTTTGTAAGTCAAATATCTGAGTCAAAGCAGGAACGCATTGATTTTGTGACTGTACACAAACTAAAATACAAAATCAAAGTCGGTACAGATCTCTGTACACATCACAGTACTTTACCTTTGGTTTAGTTGGAGCTTTTGCTGCTCTCCTGCTCTCGTTTCAGTCGTTGGCCACATAATTTCCACCAGACTCTGCTCGTACCGTTATGGATCCTCACTGCAGTGGAACAGTTGGCACATGTAAATCATCCGGATGCTTTTGGTCAGTTACTGGTTCATTACTCAGAGCTGCAGGTTTGCTTTCCTGGCGGTTGAACACGGTACAGTAATGTACACAGATGCACTCGGCCAGAACCAGACACTCAGGACTTTGTTTTAGCACCGGATAACATGTGGAATGCACTGAATTCTGGTTTATTTGGAGCTTTGTGGACTTAAAACAGTACAGCAGAGACTTTATTTGCACTGATTCCAAGAATTTATTAGAAAGCATTGATGAAAAGCACAGAGTGTAAATGTAACTTATCCTAACAGCAGCATATTTACACTGTGATCCTTCATTCGCTCGTAAAAAAATACACCCACGTCGTTACAAAAGTTATTGAACCTTATTTAACACTTTGATTCGAAGGGTAATGACGCCGGACCTTCTTAACACATTCATAAGCGGAACAGAAATGTTACTTCATGTCAAATAAATAATTGTAAAGCATTTATATTAAAAAACCTTCTATGTTTTGTGCGGTGTGATATAACAGATAAAAAGCTTTTCCTTTGACCATACAAGTCCACAAAAACAAACAAAGTGCTACCAAAACTGCAGATTCCACCCATGTGTATAAATTACATTTACATCATGGTCCCGTTTGCACGACGCTATGCAAAACAAACACAAACAAACAAACAGAACAGAAACCCAGAATAAATAGGTAATTAAAACTTCATAACTTACACTTACTCATAAAATGGAACCTTGTATTATGTACAGATAAACCACACCATCATAAATCCTCTCATGCGCCTTTAATTAATTAAGTTTGATTTTCGTTTTTCTTAAAGCATGCTGTTCTTCACTTTCTCGAAGATCTGCTGCACCTTGGCCACGGGCACACAACCTTCACGCACAAAGTGTAGGGTTCCTGAAAAAGGAAAACAATATCAGTATCTTCAGCACTGATAGCACAACAGTCGACACTCTGCTCTTTATTTGTAATTCTCCTTATCGTTTACCTTCATCGATTTTCATGCAGTTGACCACCGTGGAGCCGACCAGTTCGTTGGACTCTCCGTCACACAGCACGCCCTGCAGCTTGTGTCCCAGCCGACTGTGGAGAAATGGCAAGAGCTGCAGTTATTTTCTGATTGGCTCAGTTTGTGTCGTTTGATAAGATGCTGGGGAGCTGAGAGTACGAGCTTACGTTATAACCATGTCGTGGTGAGTGCTGTCCGATTCTCCGCTCGGGTTTGCCGATGTGATGGCCAGAGGACCCGTCATGTCGCACAGGTGAGCCGTGACCGTGTGATCTGGAACCCGGATCATGATGGTGTCTTTGGTCCCAACGCGATCATACGCAGCCCCAATGCCTAACAATTCAATTAAATCAGCAGAAAACATCAGATTTCTCCCATAAAATTGAGTAACGTTGAAGTCTCTGTCTAACAGATCTGCTTCGTTACCTAATTTCAGGAGCCACTCCCCCTTGGGGACGATGCAGCTGATGCCTCCTGGGTAAACACTCCTCATGAACTCCCAGAGCAAAGGACTGAACGGAGGTTTGGTTGGCACCAGCTGCTCCACGCTGGAGATGCAGATACAGATGGGTTTCTCTGCAGGACGTTCCTGAGGAGCAAAAACCTTCCTGTTATAGTGAGAACACGAGCAGATTTCATTCTGATACCTTATTAGTGATCTGATCTGATTGCTCAGAAGGTGACGATTCATTTTCCGGTGCAAAACTCAACGCGTTTACTGGACAAACTATCGATTGCAGGTCCTGATTATGACTCTCACCTGTAAAGGTAAACGTTCCACCAGTGTACTGACTGTCATCTGATCTCAAATTCAGTTTTATACAACATTTGCAGTAAGTAATTCAACACTTAGTGCTAAAATACTTTTGGCCACATGCAGGTTTGTGTCCCAATACTTTTGGCCTCATGTGGGTATGTGTCTCAGTACTTTTGGACACATGCAGATTTGTCTCCAAATACTTTTAGCCATGTGCATGTTTTGTGTCCAAATACATTTGGCTACATGCAATTTTGTGTCTTAATACTTTTGGCTACATTCTGGTTTGTGTCCCAATACTTTTGACCCCATGCAGGTTTGTGTCCCAATACTTTTGAGCACATGCAGGTTTTTTTGGCTACGTGTGAGTTTGTGTCCCAATACTTTTGGTCAAATGCAGGTATCTTACTATGAATAAATCAAATCTTTGCATATTTTGAACTCACTTTTATGTTGTAGATCTTTTCAATCGCAGCGGGGTTCTTGCAGGAAGCAGCCAGAGCGTAAACAGTATCCGTCGGAATCCCACAAACTCCACCTTTGTCCAGCAAGTTAGCGATCTGTAACAAACTGCTGGTCATGCGAGAGGAGGGAACCGGGCACGGAGCTGGAGTGGCAGCTTCCTTCCTTTTTTTGTTCTTAAAAAACAAACAAGACATATACAAAAATGTGAGTGAACCATGATATAGTTAGATGTTTCTTTTTACGGATTTCCGCTGATATAAATTGTACCTTTATCAGTGCTGGACCAACCGGAATCAGGGTCTTGGAGAAGATGTAGTTCACTAGGGATGCGAAAGTTCCGTACAAGCAGATGATGGCGAATATGGAAAGCATGGCAACTGAAAAAAACATTCTCATATAGTCAGGCAGTTCAGTCATAATGAATTAAATGTGGGACATTAAACGTGGGCTTTTACCTTCCAGCTGGTAAGGCAAGCGATTGAGAGTGGAGAGGAGCAGACAGACCACGTTGACCTCCATGATTATGGTCAAAGCCAAAAGAACCAGATCGCCGTAAGCAGCTGCCATTTGAAAAAGAACACAGGTTGGATTCGTCACCGAGCCTCTCGTATGTCAGTTAACCAAAACATCGCTGTTCAACCTGAACTTACCGACTAATATCAAGAAGGCGTTGATGATGAGGAACGCTCCTGCTCCTGCTGTGAAGCCGTTTGTGGATGAAATCTGCAGACGATTCCCTGTGGAAAAAAAGTAGATCTTTTAAATGTTATCACTGAACGTCCAGAGGATTTTGTGTTGAAGGAGAACAGACTTCTTGTGAGACGATATGTCCAATGATATGTGATTTCATTAAGACGTAATAAATGAACGTACCTGCAAACCGGAACCAGGTCCAGGTGGCCCAAATGACCACGTAGAAGGACGGGATAACCGATCCGAACCTCTTCCCTCCTTGGACCTGCAGTCGGCTGACGTAGCCTTGGATGATGGCGCCTGGGATCAGGACCCAGGGTACGGTCAGGTCCAGGAAGCTCTGCTGGGGCTGGCTGCTGTGGATGGCTGAGAGAGCCGCCAATCCGTTCGTGAGGTAAAACAGAGCGTCGGGCAGCTGAGATCCATTTCCTCCAGACGTTTGCTCGACCTCTTGAGACTTTCTCTTCAGGCACCCAAGGCTGCTCTGGAGCCGGTCAGACGAGATGGGCTGAGGTCCGACCGGGATCAGAGATTTCTCGGCGATGGTGTTAATGAGGCGGGCGAAGGTGCCGTATAGAGAGAGCGCCGTGAAGAGGGAGCAGGCCACTCCGAAAAAGATGTAGTACCCATTGAGGGGGATCTGGGAGATGGTGGAGATGGTCAGCAGGACGAAGAAGGCGTTGTGGAGCAGCTCCAGCGTGTCCATGTTCAGACTGGCGAAGCAGAAGATCAGAGCCGCTGCCAAGAAGAACCAGTCCCCCACCATGGCCTGACGGGCAGTGCCTGCTTCCTGCCTCCCGGTCAACACAGATATGACGTGCTCTTCCCAGGTCTTCACCAGCCAGTAGGTGCAGTGCAGGGCAAACTTGGTGGCATGGTAGCCGTCCTGGCGCAGGTAAGCGTAGTAGCTGGACAGGAGCTGGGCGGCGGAATTGATGGAGATCCAGATGGCTGCCACCGTGACGGACGGGAAGTAGCCGAAAGCGTAGAAGGCGAAGATGAAGGGAGAGACCGTATCGCAGAAGAATCCGAGGGCCATGGGTTCGGCGTATTTCGTGTTTTTTTTCTTCTCCTGGCCGATGCTCTTGGCACTGCTGGCGTTGGTGGTGCCCAGGAGCAGCACGTTGAAGAGAGCGTTCCCGAACCCCTTGAGGACGTAGCGCTGGGCCACACCTTTGATCAGAAGCGCCGCCGAGCCATAAATGGCAAAGATCAGAATGAGAAACTCGAGTACCCCTGAAACCACCAGCGCCCATCCAGCTACCAGGCCCACCGCTTCAAACACCAGCGTCAGGGTGATGGAGCCGAACACGAACGGCATGATGTAGTTCACCGTGGCAGAGCAGAACGCCAACAGCAAGGACAGCACAATGTAGGGCACCAGCCCGGCGATGGCAGCCTCCCTGAGGAATGGAGGGAAGGACATCTCGGTGGTGGCATTCATCACGGTGGAGATGTTGGCAGCCATATTAGGGTAGTGTTGGTTTGCTCCTAAGAATATCCTGGTGCCACCATAACTCGCCCAAAGAGCAGCATAACCGACAAAGGCCGTGCCACTCAGGTGATCGTATTTACGGAAGGACAGCAAGCCAGCGATCAGCTGGCAAACTCCTCCAATCAGGATCAGGTGGACACCTAAAGAACCCACGAAATAAGGGGAAGATGTTGTTTGTAGATCATTTCTTTAATCATAAATGTGCTGTTGATGGTCCGATCCGGCTGAGTCCTGCTCTTCTCGTTCAGTATCCAACCCTCAAACATGCTTTATTTGGAAGAGTCCGATGTTAAGATTGTAAGTGTGCATTTCCACCTTTTCGCTCGCTTGACTCTGTTCGTTTTGCTTAGTTTAGGGTCGTATTTGTTTGAGGGCAGATTGAAGTTATCATTAGGATGTTTTAATTAGAATTTAATAATAAAAATGGGTCGATTGGATGTTGTTGGTTATATTCAGGTGATGTGATTTATAAATCGATTTAACTAACATATTTCTATCCTATGTTGTTGTTTATGTTCAGGTGACTTTGTGCTGATTCTGATTAAGTTTGAGAGAAGAAGGGAAACAAAAGTTTGACTAAGACCATTTGACGATAACAAATATTAGAAACAAATATAAAAACAAATATATCTTATCTTCGACAGCAGAATGTAGAGTTCATGCCAACAGTCACTCTTTCTCTGAAAGGCCATAAAAGGGCATGCTCTCCCTGGGTCGCTGACTCTGGTACCTGTCCCTGCAGAACCCAGGACTTCGGGAACTGACATTTTACCAGAATCTTACCACCTAGCTATGAATGCTTACTCTTACTCTTAGTACCTAGATTATAAATGTTAAAATGTTCAGTACCTGCCAGGATGTTCTCGACGCCAAATGCCGAAACCCCAGTTCTGGCCCCGTGGAAGTTCTGCAGAAGCACCAGGAAGGCACTGATTCCGTTAGCCAGGAAGCCGAGGACGCCGGGCTCACTGTAAAAACTTGCAGGGAAACCGCCTGCGGACGCCATTCTGTACGATCATGATCCACACATGAAGGAATGAGGAAACAGAATGGTACAAACACAAACCTTAACACATCAGCAGATAATTGCAGGTCATTACACGAAATTATGTCAATCACAGAAACCAAACAAACCTCTGCATAAACAGCTGATTAAAAATGGATTACCAAATGTAGAAATAACAGCGATAAATAATAGCTTGTTGTATGTGAGTAATAACCCCAGAGTTAAAATATTAGCGTATATAAATAAACCTGACGATCTTATCTTACAAGAGAAAATGTTTATTACTCGAGATTTTTATATGCATTTATATGCATGTTATTATTTTTTGCTTAAGGCTATATGACACATTTGACATATTTTCCATGATTTTTGTGATACTTTACTCATATTTTACTTATTTTTTATATTTTATAATTGATAATAAGCTGAGTAAATGGTTTATTTCACAATATTTATACTAGAAGATTTCTTTTACATGATTTGTACTTAGATTTAATTCATACATATTTTTTTATCCTTGACTTATATTTTACTTATTTTTAAATACATTTTTTATATTTTACATTTGGTCATATGCTGGGTAAATTATTTCTTTGACATGATTTATACTTAGATTTGATAATAAGGTAAGTAAATTATTAATTTTAAGAGATTTATACATAGATTTAACTTACACTTATATTTTATACTTACTTTTTTAAATGCTTTTTATACTTTAGATTTAGTAATAAGCCAAGTAAACTATTTATTTCACATGATTTATACTTAGATTTAATAATAAGGTAAGTAAATTATTTATTTTACATGATTTATACTTGGATTTAATTTATACCTATATTTTTAAACTTTTTGCACTTTACATTTGATAAAATGCTGAGTAAATTATTTTACAAGACTTATACTTAGATTTGATAATAAGGTGAGTAAAACATAACTAATAAATGATTTAAGCTCACATGATCACTTTCTTTTGTTTTCTTTTGTTCTTCCTCTTGAACCCGAGTGCCTGCAGGAGGCAGGTGGATTTTATTTCCTGCCCCTGCCTGCTGCTCACGCTGCTTTCTAAACCCCAGTGACACGGCTGAGAGTTTGATCCTGAGCCAGGAGCTCCACACAGAGGCAGAACCTCACCCTGCTCCTATTTCCTGACACTACAAGAATGCGACACTACTGCTACTGCAGGCTTAAGATCAGGCTCATTCAAGCTTAACTCGGCATGATGGAGTTCAGAGCAGGGTAAGAACATTTTAATTTTCTCTAAAGGTTTTTATCGGAGGTTGTGTTTAGGATGGATTTAGAGTTACAGAATGAAACAACCTTCAGTTTTCTATGATTAGAAAAGATTTCTAATTATACTGTATGATTATATAATATATTATAAGAATATTCTACATAATGTAATAATATATGAGATGTTTCCTACCTGATGAAGATCTTTGGTCTGAAGGATGCTCAGTGGAAGAATACTTTATGTTTACATGCTTAAATAAGGTAGGAGGAGTTGTAAGGTGGGACCTACCAAGCCCTTGCCCCGGTGACATCACTGGTCCATCTCTAAGACATTTCTATCAAGTTCCTGGTCTGATCAGGAGGGAATTCCCACCCATAATGCTAAAAAAAGATTCTGAAGTTTCAGCCCTGCTTCCTTTTGCGCACACTGGTGACTCTTTGGTGCTATATAAAGGAGGGATGAAGGCTCACCTGGACATCAGGAGCATCTCCGATCAGCAAGGAGCATCTGAAGGCCAGGGGACCTGAAACCACACACAGCGCAGAACCACAACCACAACGTGACACCATGCTGCTCGCAGTCCAGGTACGTCTCCAAACTTCTCATCCTAGAGCTACAGAATGGAAGTTTGCAGGAATAAGCTGAAGTTCTCTTATTGTTTTTTTTTTTTGCCATTTTGCCCACATTCATGATGGGTATCTGTATATTCCTTTGCTATCTTCTCTTTTAATCACCTGCTCTGGAATGGCATGTTGACACAGCCTGTATTACCAGATTTACTCACCAATGGTTTATTTAGGCACGGTTCACGTCTCATCATTTTTTAACCCCGCTGTTTCCTAGTCAGGGAATCTCCTAAAAGATCTCCCTTCTTTTAGAGAGTCGGTCCTGTGTGTATATTTATGTGTAATACCTGGTCTGGCCAGGAGGCACCACCTGTGCTTTTCCTGACGTTGCCTGATTACCTGATTTCCGTTTTATCCAGAAATCCATCAGACCTCTGTCCTCCCTGTATGTGGCGAGGGGGATCCACAAATCAGCGCTCGATGGTGAGAACTTGCGCTAACACAGACCAGGCTTTTAGTAATAATGAATATTTAATAATGCTGAACATCTTCTTGCGATTCCAGTGTTGGAGCAACCAAGTCGTGAGGAAACTGTGACCAGCAGCTTTGGGCGCTTCATCCAGGGCGTCCAGCCCAGCCATCTCTCGCCCATTGTGGTCCAGAGGAGTAAGCGCATGGTGCTGGACAGTATCGGCGTGGGGCTGCTGGGAAGCACCACCGAAGTTTTCGACATGATCCTCCAGCACTGCCAGGTAAGAACCCGAGGAAATGTCTCAGATCAGTCTCTCACAGATCTAATTGTTTTATTATTTCTAGAGCTTTTGTACAGATATGTATTCTTAATCAACACAGTATCAGCGCAGATCTCATAAGGGTAAACAATCATTTAGCAGACTCCCCTCCCTCAGGCACAGCCAAAATTGTGCATAACGTAAAGCCTGACCCGGGCAGATGGCATGTTGTTTCATGATTTAAGACTGAAACTGAACAGAAATTTTAAACACAGAAATGAAGACTAAACACACTAAAAAGATTCTATTAGTGCTTGCAATGTGAAACATTCTAATAAATGTTTCAAATATTAATAATAATCTTATCCAAACTTATAGAAAAGCATCGGTCAATCTATTCATTAGTAAATAAATGAATCCATTAATTAAATAAGACCTAAATCTGCTGAGAGTTTAGAATGAATATTAAAAGAAAAACGTCCAAGAAAATATTTAAGCTAAAGATTATTTTTAAAATGACTTGAGGAAAGCTCTAGAAACCCCGAAGCGCTTCTCAAAATGTTCTTAAATGTAAATATAACGTTTGTTTATATGAGATGACTGTTTTTAGATAAGGACAGAGGCTAAGGTTGTGTTCTGATGGTCTGACACATCTCTGAACTGTGACTGTGACTCATTAACACCTTAAATGGAATGGCTCAAAACGCAACTTAGCCGCTCATAATGGGGTTACTTGTTTGGTTAATGGAGCTGATCTTGAGGACGGCTGGCACCCTGTGACTCATCCCTCAGGGGTGCTATTAAATGAAGATGTGATTTTTGTTTACATTAGAAACATGTTGGCAGAGATGTACTTATTTCCCCATACAGTACTGTATAAACTAATAAATACCTGGATGCTCCGAACCATATCATTACTGTATATTCTCCCATGTTTCTCACTCAACACATTCCTTAAATAGTTTGTTTGCATTCCTTTCCCATTATACAGTATGTGGAATTGATCTGCCATTTATCATTCCATCCTTGATGTGTTTCTGAGATGACAATGGCTTTTTAACAACTAGTCATTGTTCTTCTCAAGGTTCTGTATTCTTTTTAAAAGCCTTAAGCTTTCAAAGAGCCTTGCCAAGATGATCATCCCTGCTTAAAGAGGCTTACAGAATGTTTCTTTCTAGCAACGTTACCTGTCATTTCAAAGCATCAACCTGTTTTCTTAAAAGACCATAGTGCAATAGGGATTTGCTGTACCTTTGGGGTCTTGGAAATTTCAGAAGGCCAGCTTGTTTTTATCCCCCACATTTCAGGTTTTCATGATTTTTGTACATTATTGTTATATTGTTCATAATATTGTACAGTATGTGCATGCCATTGATCTAGATTTGAAGGATGTGGCACTGCAGAGATTTAACTCGTAACCCCATCAGCCTCTGGTTTCCTCAAGAGAAAAAAGTGCGGAGATGTTTTATCTTGTTCGTTTTAAGTGGCTTTTGTTGTAAATAAATAAATATGGAAGCTGGTCAATGAATCTGAAGACTTTAAATGTTTTTTTTAATCCAGACTTTATATGCTAAAGTAAAAATAGCGTATTGGACTTTTTGGTTTCAGGTTCGTCCCTGATAGATAACTGGTGAAATATAAACACAGTAGCTCCAAAAGTCAAAGGGTTTGCTTCTGTAAAATGTATTTGTGAAGCTCTTAGAGAAATCCTTAATCCTCTGTTAGTCTATATTTGGTGTTAGACAGTTTTTTCCTGCCTTGAGCTCTGTGTTACTCAGTCTGTCTTTTTCCTCTTCTTCTCCAGCACATGTACGCTCCCGATGACATCAGCTTTGTTTACGGACGCAGTGGAACGAAACTGTCTCCGACTTTGGCTGCTTTTGTCAACGGGGTGGCTGTAAGTCAAATGCTTTACTACATTCTTACACATGGTTTTATCTCCAAAACCTTATAGCCTATTAGACCTTGAATTAAGGCTACGTCATTGTTTCTTTTTCCGAAGACAAAAAAGTTCCAGGTGAAGCCATCAGACTGAAGGAAAACACACATCATGGTGTTTTAGGGCCGTTTCAGTTTCAGATGAATATAAACAAGCAGGTCATCAAGGCTCTGCAGAAACATTTCTTACGAGTTCACTAACGTGATCCGGATAAATACTAGGGTGCTATGTTAAAGCCAGATGGATTGTGGGATCGTCCCTAGACCTCGCTGATATTTTCCTGAGGTCGGGAGCTGATTATTTTCAGATAAGGACAGATGTTGTTAGACGGCTGAACTGTGACTCGGAGCATATCCTTCCTTCCATAGAATCGCTCACAACTGAGCCGCTCATAACGACTGTACAGCTTTGACTTAATGGATCTAATCTTCCACAGACTCATTCCATGGACTTTGACGACACCTGGCACCCTGCGACACATCCCTCTGGGGCGGTTCTTCCTGCCCTGCTTGCCATCTGTGACATGATGCCCAAAAACAACAAGCCGAGCGGCCTGGACCTGCTGATGGCCTTCAACGTCGGCATTGAGATCCAAGGACGCCTGATGAGGTTCTCCAAGGAGGCCCACAACATTCCTAAAAGGTGAGGTTTGTCTCTGAGCACACGCAGTTCTCCTCGCTGCCTTAACAGGCCTTGTTTTCCTCCCAAAATAATCCAGAAATACTGTAACAGGACTGAGGAGCGAGCCGGTGAACAACGCGGTCATTCTGCTGCTTACAGGTGTTTACACAAAGCGTGGCTGTTTACGCCGAGTTCTTTCGAATCCTGTTTGGACTCTCGGAGTGGAGAAATGGAGTGTAATGTGTTATTTCCCATTAAATGTTCTTTAAACAGAATCCACCTGTGCAATCTGAATAGCGCTCCATATAGAGCGGTTAATGGCGCCCTCGTGACGTCACCGCCATTATCTTAATGAGTCCTCGTTATGGAAATTAATCGTCTAATTTAGATGCCACGTTGCATTGAGCAGGCAGAGGCTTACGATTTAGTCTTTGCCTAACCCTTCTGGATTTGTTCGTTCAACACGTGTTCTCTTTATGCAATGCAGTTCCAGTTTTGGACGGCATATACGGGGATCAGGCACACAACAAGGTGCAAATGTGCAGGAAAGCAGGGTCTCCGTTTCAGCTCAAGACAGCACTCAGTTAGTTTTAAAACTGATGCAGGAAAATGTGCATTGCTTTTCATTGTTTACACAAAAATAGAAAAGGAACGTCTCATATCAAACGCAAAATCAATAACTGTGAGAAAATCGAATCGCGAGTGTATCGTTACACTCGGGTGGCTCTCCTTAGGCCAGAAACGCAGGTACACAAGCGCTTACGTTGCTGTGGCGCTTATATGGCGCTTACCTGAATAAGAAATATTATCATGTTATATTTAGGGAAAGCCTGGTACAGCCATCTAAAGCCTTGAATCTGAATCTTTTCAATTTTTCAAGGTTCCACCCCCCCAGCGTGGTGGGTACGATGGGCAGCGCCGCCGCCTGCGCCCGACTTCTGTCCCTCGAGCCTTCTCAGTGCAGCCACGCCTTGGCCGTTGCCGCGTCTTTAGCAGGAGCCCCCATGGCCAACGCAGCCACTCAGTCCAAGCCCCTGCACATCGGGAACGCTTCCCGTTTGGGACTTGAAGCCGCCCTGCTGGCGTCCCGTGGTCTCCAGGCGAGTCCGCTGGTCCTGGATGCAGTCCCGGGGGTGGCCGGGTTCAGCGCGTTCTACGAAGACTACAACCCTAACCTGCTCGTTTGCCCTGAGGAGGACGAGGAGCACAGCTTCCTGCTGGAGACCCAGGACATGGCCTTTAAGAGGTTCCCGGCCCACCTGGGGATGCACTGGGTGTCTGACGCTGCCGCCGTCGTCCACAAAGCTCTGCTGAACCTGTCCGGAGGAAGAATCTCCCCAAGCTCAGTGCAGGAGATCCTGCTGAAGGTGCCCCGGTCCAAGTACATCAACCGACCCTTTCCGGATTCGGAGCACGAGGCGCGCCACTCGTTCCAGTTTAACGCGTGCACCACTCTGCTGGACGGCGAGGTGACGGTGAGCTCGTTCCATCCCGAGGCTCTGCTGCGACCCGAACTCCATGCGCTCCTGTCCCGGGTCCGCGTCGTACACCCCGAGGACAATCCGGCCAACTTCAACACCATGTACGGGGAGGTGCAGGTCACTCTGGCCAGCGGTGACGTGCTGCTGGGCCACTGCGACACCTTCTACGGACACTGGAGGAACCCACTAAGCAACGAAAGCCTGCGTAAAAAGTTCCGAAGCAACGCCGGCGCCGTGCTACCCCCAGACAGGGTGGAGGGTCTGGTGGAGGCTGTGGAGGGCTTGGAGTTCCTGCCTGACTGCAAACCGCTGCTGGATCAGCTGCAGTGAATTTATTTCTAGATGGTTTTACGATCACAGAGGTCTGTCAGGACTTCAGCGACTAAATGTGTTTCCACGTGAATGTTCTGTGACGTGGTTTCTTATCAATTTCTTGGTTTGAAACTCTGTAAAGTACATTTCGTCCTGCTGAAAGACACTGTGGTAATCAAAAGTGGAGTTATTTTAAGATGCTGGAGCAACGTTAAGACAGTTACGTTAATTCATGGGATAAACGAATAAATCAAATTCATGTGCCTTTCGGTTTACATTGTCAGATTGGAAATGAAGTATTTAAGTATTTATATTTTTTATTTTGGGAAAAGGTGTTGTTCTGACGAGGTTTGAATGTTAAATGTGTTTTATTTTTAACTTAATTTTAGATGTCGCACCGTACTAGTCTTTATAAAGTCAACTGAATGATTTTCCCTATGACCTGTTGTTGTTTGTGTATTATTTATTTCTAGTTTTTTTTATGTTCAATTTGATTTTAATACACAATTATAACAGCAGCTTCTCCCGTTATTACGAACTGTAACGTGCGATTCTGGAGGTTATACATTTCTGTAAATATCCCTGTAACACAGATTTACATAATTATGTATTTAATAAAAAATTTTAATTCAATGTTGACCCTCTGTTATCCTTTATACACTCACCGGCCACTGTATTAGGTACACCTGTTCAAATGCTTGAACGTAAACACCTAATCAACCAATCACACGCCAGCAACACAATGATCAAGACCAGATAGTCATGTTCAAACAGGGACGAAAGGTGATACTTTGAACATGGCATGGTTTGTTAGTGCTAGTATTTCAGAAACTGCTAATCTACTGCAGCTTTCACACACAGCGCCACCCTAGGTTTTTCAGAGAATGGTCCGAAAAAGAGAAAAGATCCAGTGAGGGCCGTTCTCTGGGTGAAACTAGACAAGAATGGCCAGACCGGTTCGAGCTGATCGAAAGGTAACAGTAATTCTGTATCTGAATGAACAACATGTCGAACCTTGAAGCAGATGGGCTACAACAGCAGAAGACCACACCAGGTAGTCAAAGTCAAATTTATTTCTATACAGCTTTTTACAACTGAGCCTTGTCTCAAAGCTGCTTAACAAACATCTAGGCCCACAGCCGTACCTGAGTAAGCCTGGGGCGACAGTGGCAAGGTAAAACTCCCTAAATGTTATAAGGTAGAAACCTTGTGGGACCCGACCTGGATAATCTTGGGCAGCCTATATGATAGATGTAAGAATTAACCCAAGTTACCTAAGTTTATAGTAACAGTTTAAAAAAGAGAAGTTACATATACAAATTGAGAGAAAACATTAAAAAAAAAATGAAAATAAAATATAATAATAAGTAGACTATAATGAATTAAATATAATATTATGAAGAGTATAATAACATTGAGAATATAAAACCATACTCTCGATATTATAAATATATTACAGTACACCCTTTAGAATTTTCTATATGTCTGCATAAATATGACCCAGATTTTCACACAAGTCCTACAGTGGGGAAAATAAGTATTTGATACACTGCCGATTTTGCACATTTTCCCACCTACAGAGAATGGAGAGGTCTGTCATTTTTATCGTAGGTACACTTCAGTTATTAGGTTTAGGGGGCAATCCCTTTTCACACAGGGCCATGTAGGTTTGGATTAATAATAAACACCTTTATTTAAACGTCTTGATGCAGGTAAGAAAATCCAAGAAGTTGAATCTGTTCATCTGGACATAGATTTTGTTGGAAAACAAAATCTATGTCTAGATGAACAGATTCAACTTCTTGCACCTTCACTTAAAAACTGCATTTTGTGTTTACTTGTGTTGTCTTTGACTAATATTTAAATTGGTTTGATGTTCCGAAACACTTAAGTGTGAGAAACATGCAAAAAAAATCAGCAAGGGGGCAAACTTCCTACCATAACATAGAGAATGGCTGTAGATTCTCATGCCCTCGGTGGGATGCCCAGTCAGTCGGAGGAGGAAAGGGGGCGTTATTGCCCTCCCATGTGGTCTAACTAACAGTATGAGGACTGGTAACTGGTACTGGAAGAAAACAGAATACGTAGTTACTGGTGTTATGAATGCAGAGTCTATTAACAGAACACTGTACACTTAGTAATAAGTATAGCAGAGACTCCGGCAGCACTAACTATAACAGCATAGCTTGAAAGGGAAGAAGTCAAGTGAAATCAAGTCAGATTTATTTCTATAGCGCTTTTGCAATGGAGCTTTTTCTCAAAGCGGCTTTACTATTTTATTATCTTCTGCTATCTAAGGCCTAACCCAAACTGAGCAAGCTTAGGGTGACAGAGGCAAGGAAAATCCCTAAACCTTATAAGGAAGAAACCAGTTGGTCCTAACATAGGTTTCTTCCTTATAACGTTTAGGGAGATTTTCCAGATAAGAGAAACAGGTCATGTGACGCTCTGGCTAGATTGGTGGCAATAATTCTGGACACATTAAACAAACCAGACAATGACATGAAAGAAACTTCTCAACAGGTGGAGGTCATGGCCTAAATTGATCCAGTGATGAAGCAGCATGTTGTTAGGGTGGAACGTGGAGCTAAGCCATCAGCGCAAATATACTGGAAACAATAGTGGGAAAGGTCAGAACTTAAAAGTATTTCCTCATCATTCCTGCCCTCTGATCTTCAGTGTTCAGTTTGTTTGGTTTCTCTTTAGAAAATCGTTGAGCCAATGTCAGGGTTAGCGCTGAGGGAAACCCCTCACTACCGTTGAATTACTCATGCCATAAAAGCAGCAGAAGTTGCTCATAGACTTGTTAAGATGAAGTAATTTGTTTATGTCAGTGTCAATGTAAAATAAATGCCTATAAAGTTTCAGTATTTACGGATTTTTTTTTTTTTTTTTTTTTACACATTCCTTTGCTTTATTCAAGCCTTTATCATTAATTTATGAATATAGGCATAAAAAAACATCCTTTGGGTATCAGGAATGGATGAATCCCATTTACATTACTTGAAATTCCAACAAATCGAAGTTTGAGGCTTTCTGGAGCCAGTTACGTGCTAGTAGCTCAGGACACTCAGTGTTTAGTGATCATGTAAAGATTCAGTCATTTTTAGGCGATTTATCAGAACGTCAGTTTAGGACTTGATAACCCAAAGGTAGTTTTGGATTTAATATTTACTTTAATGTTGCGTAATAATGTAAAATGCTGCTAATGGAATGAACTTTGTTTCCACGATTTGCTGTGTCATCTGCCATGGACCGCCCCCCCGTGCCATGTGAGTGCCACCGACCTGAGCACTGGAGGATGTAGGAAATTTCACATTTTATTATTGATATGGCTGCCACTGTTCGGCTGACTCACTTCTTGCTCTAGCCCAGAATTCAAACCCAGTTTGATTGATTCGTCATTTCTAAAGGAGATAATGCACCTAATATGACGTTCATTTCTGTTGCCATTACCTGCAGGAAGAACGTTAGTGTGACGCCCCGCCATGCCATAGCAGCACAACCTGACATCCTGACCCCCGTTTCACTGCAGGAAGGTTGAAGGAGAGGTTTCCTTCAGTTTCCTATACACACTGTTACTGAATAATCGAAAGTACACATTAGAAAAATACCAGCTCTGTAACAATTGTATTGAAAAAGGTCAGACATTTCCTGCTGGTAAGCAAAGTCTGCTTAATCCTCCGTCCTTCTGCTCTGAGTCACAACTGGAAGAGTCACGTAATGAAAGAGGTTTTTCTTCTTCCGGAATCCTGAAAAAAACAACACCACATTAAGTATTTAAATCAGCCACAAGTCTTTTAATTAGGCCTTTTATTTGACATTATTTTTATACTGAAAATATTGTATTTTAACGTACAGCATATGTTTCTATGTTCTATTCAATTCTAAAGGGTTCACAAACTTTCAAGCACCACGGTATTGAGTTTTTAGTAATTTAGCTCCTGATGTTATGTAGTGCTGTTCGTACATGATCTGATTTGTAACTACAATTAATTCACATCTTTCATTCTTACCAATTAAAAGAGAAAGTTTTTTAGACTTTGGCTATTAGGTCATGAAATGCATTGTGGGATCATTAGTTCGTTTCTTCGTAGGAGATGTCTTGTAATCGTGTCGTTTAAAGCTCTGTGAGATCACATGTAAAGAGGGACTGCATGAGCTCAGCTGTAGTTGTTATCTCTGTTAATACATGTCATTTATCCTAAAAAGAGCTTTCATGTGAACTTTATTAAAAGAAAAGATACAGAAAATCAGAGCTGAATGTCGTTCAGGGTTCAAATGACGTCATATGTAGAGGAAAAGTCTTCGTCATGAGATGTGAAACTAAACAAGGCACTTAATCTCTCTCTCTCTCTCATTCACACACACACACACACACACACACACACACACACACACACACACACACACACACACACACACACAACAAGTTTGTCTTCTTTTCACTCTGAGTATAATATTATAAAAAGATATATTATACAATAACATTAATAGTAATAAGATAATACAATTATAAATCAATAAATAAATAATTATTACTGTTTTTGCTGTTATAAATGATAATAATATAATAATATCATTGTTGTTGTTATTAAAATAATAATAATAATAATAATAATAATAATAATAATAACATTCTATTATAAAAGTAATAATTCATATTATTATTATTAGCCTACTAATTATAAAAAATATATTAATATATAGAAGATAATAATAAGAGATAATAAATTTTCATGTTGTTATTATTATTACAAATGCTAATAAAGGTAATAATAATGATGATGATGATAATAATAATAATAATAATAATAATAATAATAATAATAATAATACATCTATATTTAGAAAATTACACCTTTTATAATCCAAATCTGATCAGTTTAATGTTTTCAGGTATAAATAAAAACAATCACAGTAGTAAAGCAGCTCTTTCTTCTTTCCTTAACTTAGTCATGTGTCTATGGAACCAGAATCTAAAATGTATGAATATTTATTAAGCTAAAATCAGGATCTGTTGTTGAGTAAAGAAGTCCAGTCGTCTCTCTGTCTGAGGTGTAACAGCATTAGAACTGGTGATGGGATTTTTGTTGTTGCGTAAGCAGAGATTGATGGAAACAGAGCAGCTGGTGGAACCAGGAATCCACCTTCCACCCACTGATACTGCCCTAACTAACAGATTCATTACTGAAGGATCTGTCATCTGTATCTCTCCTGCACCACACCTGCATGCTGAACATTGTAAGAACAAAATTCATCAGTTCATCAGGCTTTATTCAACTAAATTCGAATTCTGCTTCTCATCAACGACAAGGTTCTGAGATCCACTAACGAGATAAAGTTACATTTACATGTACAGCATTTAGCAGACGCCCTTATCCAGAGCGACTTACAATCCAAGCCATTGTGGGTTAAGGGCCTTGCTCAAGGACCCAGCAGTGGCAGCTTGGCAGAGATGGGATTTGAACCCTGGACCTTTTGGTCCATAGTCCAGTACCTTATCCGCTAGGCTACCACAGTTATACAACTTATTCAATAAAAGATGAGCCCCTGAGACATCCGAAATTTTTTTTTTATTAATAATAATAATAATAATAATAATAAGTAGTAGTAGTAACAGTAGTAGTATTGTTGTTGTTATTATTATTATTATAAAGTATCATTATTACTGTTATTTTTCTGTTGTTATTATTATTATTATTTTCTATTCCACATTTAATTTATACATTTGATTTATTTTAGAAGTATATTTTTTACTGAAATTTTGTCTTACTTTTGTCTTTTGTCTACTAAGTAAAGCACGGGTCAAAGAAAAAATATTAAAGTATTAAGTTATACATTATTATACAAAATGTTATTATATAAATTATATTATTATTATTAAATATTGAATTATTCGGAGCTTGTGGTGTTTCTATACTTCCTTTGGTGCGAAACAGAGCATATGAGATAGTAAACAGCGCCACCTTCTGGATCTTATGAAAAGTCATCATCGTCACGTTTATCTACAGAATTGAAAATAATTTTAAAAAACAAATAAGTGAAAATAAAAGTAGGTTATAAACCGATCACTGAAAAGGTTTTACTTTTGGTGACTTTTTATTTTATTATAATTTAAAGCTTCAGTAACTATAAACTTACCAGATAAAACCTGAGTCATGAGTTCTTCATATTTTTTATTACTATAAAAAAAATAATACTAAATGATGATGATGATTATTATTATTATTATTATTATTAAAAAGATAATAATAATAATAATAATAATAATAATAATAATAAATCTTATTTTAAAAAGATGACAACAAGTATCATATTAATAATAATAAAACCAAAACACACTTTAGATTTAAAACCAGTATTTATTTAAACTGTACATCAGAATGAATCTGGTCCTCGGGTTGATCTGACCTGATCTAATGCATCTCCGTGTAATTAATGGATCCGCTTTATGTTTCGGGTTTTATTTGGTGTAGTTGGAAACCTCGATCAGATTGTTATCTGGATCTCTGAAGTAAAGAGACGTGATGCGACCCACAGCTCCAGTTCTCTCAACCGGACCTTCCTCTATATTAACACCACACACCTGCCCAGAGGTACAGAAAAGGAAAGAAACAATAACGTCTCTGTCTCTATAAAGTCATTTCATACACAGTGACCCATAGCTGTATATTTGATTTATATTGGACTGCGAATGCATCCCGTTAGTTCTGGTTGTGGTTTTAATGACCTTCAAATGAGCAGCGACCGATTCCAGCGGCGTCTCTGTGATCAGACACAGATCTGCAGAACCCGGCATTGGAGTCCTGGCTTTGGGTTCAAACTCTTTCCCGGCTTCATGCAGGTTCAGCTTCTGCTGCCCAAAACTAAGTGCTTTACGATTTCCCTAAAAAACAAACAAAAAAGCTGATTAAATATTATTGACTGTTAAAATTACACAGCAAACAGAGATCCGGACCTGACCCACCTTAAATGTCACCACTTCCATTCCCAGCACCGACGAGTAGAAGTGGGTGGTTTTCTTCAGATCCCGGACCGTCAGGACCAGATGGTCCAGGTGACTGATCTGTACAGGGCAGGAACTTTTCAGGCGAGCTCGGACCGGGCCGCTCAGCACCACTGACTGGACGGGACAAACATCAGGCTTAGGTACAACAGAGCACATATTCAGGTACCACCCTCGGTGAGAACAAGTGCTTCGTTACTGCAATTAAGTATTTTTTAGGTATCTGTACTTGATTATTTCTGCATCGTAATGCTTTTAATTACTACATTTCAAAAGAAAAGCCTTTCTAACACTTTTTAATGTTCAGTATAATAACTTCTACTCCCAAAATAACTCCATACAGTTTATACTGTTGTTACTAATCAGACACTAGAGGTTTATCCATGTACCTGGAACGGGGAATTCTATTTCTGCCCTGATTTGCACAAGTATTTTTAAAATTAAGTAGTGTAGTGGATCGTTTTGCTGCAGTTTGTCCGACTAAAATGCAGTGAGAGTGTTTCAGAGAGTCAATGATAACTATAGTTTGGGTTAAATATCATGATCTACTGAATTTACTGAATGTCTAGTTTTGAGAGATTTAGCGGCATTTGGCTGAACATGTTTTGATTCTGTTCTTTCTCTGGGTAGCTAAAAAATTATGATGTCATTTGTATGATTTCTGCAGATGATTCATGTAGTTACAAACCATTATGTAGAAATAGTTTTACTTTTTGACTTTAAATACATTTAGTGTCATTTACTTTTACTTGTACCTGAGAAAAATATATCAACTACACCTTTATTTAGTGTTTTTTTTAATCTGAATAGTAGTACTTTTACTTAAGTAAAGAGCGTAGCCTATGTCGTTCTGCCACCTCGTTCTGCATTTTGCGTATATTTAACAAAATTTCATTTTAACAAATAAAGCTGCAAATCTTGTGAAACCAAACATGATCAAATAATAAAACTACAATATAAATAATAATCGTCACAACTGCAGAGAGCAAATCCTGATGTTCATTCTCACTCGTATCCGTTAGGTAAACAGAATGTGCTATGGCGGTTTATTCGAGTGTTTACGGTACAAGGAACTTGAGCTCACTATCATTAAACTTTGGCGTCATTTGTCCGTTTCCTCGTGATTTTAATCCCTGCAGATGATTAAACAACGAGCGGAACTTTCTTATTTAATCACAGACCCGTAAAGTTTTCAGTTTAAACGTTCAGTTTCTCTCACACTCCTCCATAAGACGCTCAGAAGTGACGTTGTTAATACCGTAAAGTGACGTTACCGAGCTGTAGATCCGCTGGAACAACAGACCGGAGAACCGAGACGCCATTATACAGGGGTGATGAAGATGATGATGAAGAGCTCTATCGAGTTATAGTTGTATAAATAACTGTTGAACTCTTCAGCGGTTCCTCTGTTCTCAGTTCGCAGGAAACAGGGCGACTTCAGGGTCGGAGTGAGGCAAGTTTTACCGTAATAACACAGTTTGCCTCACCTGTGGCTGTACGGAAGGCCATACGGATCAGCCTGAACCGCATAAGGACGATTGTTTTTAAATAAATGTAAAGTAATACGTATATTCTCAAAAACTGTCAAAACAATACAAAGTAATTCTAAAACACGTAATATTGTTTAAAAATGTTTATTGAACGTCTCATTTTAAAGGAACTTTGCTCTCTTTGGGCATTTTAATCTTAAAACTATCACTACAAGGACACCTTTTTAAACAGAACTCCAGTTATGAATCCAATTTTCGTGATAACAAACTAACTTGAAGAAACCTTTCATCTAATGGAACTGGAACCGGTTCTACAACCAACTTAGGGTCGAAGTGGACTTGGTAAAAAAGAAGGTTTGGAGGAACATCAATTGGCTGTACAATAGCGACCTCTACTGGCCTTGTGCTGGCATCCATTACACGCGGATGCCCCGTGTTCTCTGGGAACAGATGCCAAAGCCCCTGGGACCCTGATCAGGAAGGAAAATATAAACATACACATAAAATAAGGTCCAAAAGTCTGAGTGCGCTACAGAAAATACTAACGTTTTGCCATTTTCATGAATTAAATGCAATTTTTGTCATTACAAACCATAAAATCGGTGTGTAAGAAATTAATTGAAAAGCTGAATCTATAAATACAAAAAACGTAATTTTAGAGTTACGTTTATTCGTATTTAGGCTTACCTAAACTTCATCGAGCATTTACACGGGCACTTGAAGATTACATCACAAGATCATCAGATTTCATACTAAACTTTCATAAGATTTTAAACTTCTAGAGTCCATGCAGCTCAAGCACACACTGTCATTTCAGAAAAGGGGGAACATACCAAATCCTAACCAATACTGACCCTTTCCCAAACTTTCCTCTCAGATTCTCATGCTGAAACAGTAACTGCTAGTGCTCTCAGACTTGTGGAACCTACTGTATGTGTATATAAATATTATACTTGATGGGATCACTACACTTGGAAGAAACATGGAATTATTAACATGATTAGTTTTATACTCTCTATTTTATACTTTTCATAATATTACATCATCTCTAATGCATTAGTCTACATATTTTATTTATTATATTTTTAAATCTCTTATCTCCCATTTAAACTATTACTATAATTGTATTAATTAGATAACTTGGTTTGATTTTTACATACATCATCCAGGCCAGTGGTTACCAACCATATTTCCTTGGAGCCCCCCTACAAGTATCTAAAAAAAAACTGCATTGCACACAGATTGTATTTGTTTAGATAAACTAGTTTCATTCTTACATTTATCATCTAAGCCACCCAAGGAGGTCGGGTCCCTTTTTGAGTCTTGGTCCTCCCAAGGTTTCTTCCTCAAAACGCTCAACATGGGATTGGCCATAGATATTAGAAGATAGTCTAAAAATGTAAAGTTGCTTTGAGACAATGCCGCATTGTAAGAAGCACTATAAAAATAAATCAGACTTGACAGACTAAACAGCTTGCTAAGGTTTTTGTTTAACAAAAAAGCAGCACTAACACAACAGTTTTCTGCTTGACTTTTCTGTACACAAACCCCATTCCATTCAGTTTCTGCCCCGTTTGTTTTGTGTGCATTGCTTTTATGTCTTTCTTGGTGAAACCAGTAGGTTTTAATTTCATAAACTTCCAATTTTGTTTAGTCTTGCCACAACCGACTGGAAACGATCAACATCATCTGCCTCGCTGTGTTGGATTTCCTTCTTGAAGGAACCATTACAGTAATTAAACCAAATTTAAGAGCTATCAAATCCCATTTGGTGTCTTATCTGTGATTTTTTTTATATTTGCTATGAAGTAAAATCACTGGACGAACATCCTCTATGGGTGGTGACGACATGGTTTTTGCCAGTAGTTGTAACTATGACATTGTACGGCAGCTTTCCGATGGATTCGGCCCACTAGAAGATGCTGGATCATGGTCGTGCAGGAACGATCAGACTGGTGGTTGCACTTTTCTTTATTGTAATAGATTTATATACACGGCGGCTTTAAACAAAGCCCCAAAAGGTCCCGATTGTGAGCTCAGCAGATGCAGGAGGCGGGTTTGTGGAGAAATAGATCATCTGAAGAACTCATTAGTGATGAACACAACAACGCGGAGAAGTTAAAGACTTCATGAACATCTTTTTTTTTCCTTTTTTTTTTTAATCAACCTCTGACAGTCGAACGCATCGGTGATTCAGAGAGCCGCTCACCCACGGCTTCACCTGCAGCTCGCTTCCGTGACTCACTCGGGTTAATAACGGAGCAAAGTGAACAGGAAGGCCAGAGAAAAACACAACGTGCAGATCTACAATTAATTTTATCCACGCCCAGACGCTGTGTTTCTAGTCATTAAATGTCAGAAGACGTTCGGTTCCAGCTGCAGAACGCGAAGCTTAGAAGAAAGGCGACGTTCCGGGGGAAAGTGGAATTAGTCATAAAAGTGACTAACCGAATAAAAACAAATATTAAAGAAAACAACGCTGCGGAGAGATTTCTAAAAGCATGCTGAACCACGGAACAAAACCCGAATCGAAACAAAATCCACCTCAAATGCTTTCTGATCTGACCCACAGATATTAATCGTTATCCGATTTATGCTTTCATGGACACGGGTTCAAATCCAGGCAGCGACCCCTGGCTTCCAGTCCCGAGTTTGAACTGCGATGTTCCCGGTCTGGGCTGGAAGGGTTTGGCGGCAACCCAGACCGGAAAAATCGCAGTTCAGACTCGAAAATAACAACACGCGAGCCAATGCACATGCTCAGGTGGCACAGGGAGCGAACGCCCTACTCCACTGCTGCTTTGAGCCAGATTCGAGCCCCGGCTGGGCACTCCATCAGGGTCGGGCACCACATGCAGAGACAGAGGCTGTAATTTCAATTCAAACATCATTTAATAATATTTCTCTAAATTTTAATCAGAGTCACGTTTGAGCCTCGGCAGAAGGTAACAGGTAAATCCTGCACTGATGTAGAACAGTGCCGCCTGGTGTTTGAACATAAACACTACAGAATTTACTCTATCACAGCATTAGGATGGACATCCGCACCGAATCAGGATAAGCGTGGAACAGCAGCTTAAGATCGGGATCTAGTATAAAAAACGTAAACATTGGAATCCCTACAGCCAGGGTTGGGTATCGTTTGCATTTTACCGGTTCCAGTTCTGCGGTACAGAACATCCTTAAAGGAACCGCGTATGTTAAGCTTTTTTCTCCCAATTTAAACCTACTAGAAGTGAAACGCTTAACGTGAGCAAAGCTTAACGTACTAAAACAAGAACCCGGGAAAAGCAGTTCTCCGAGTTATTACCGATCACAAGTCATCTACTGCTGAAACGATGAACCTGTGACCCAAAAGGAAAAATCATTTTTACGTTACGTTTTTTCTTTCATATTGAAACCTATCATAAGCAAAAAAGCTTTTCCTTTTGGATCACAGGTTCATCGTTTCAGAACCGAGAGATGTGTTCTTAGCAGGAAGGTTTAAAACAAAAAAATTGACACAGCAATGCACTGCGATATTTATTTTCGTGATATTTGCGATTTTCAGCTCAAAGTATCGTGATATAATCGTATCGTGAGTACTTTCCAACACCCACCCCTAATTCCGAGGTCGTTGTGTTACTACATTAATCCACGTTAAGCGCTGGATGTCTAACCTGCTTTATAACAGTCCAACTTCCAACAAAGTCGCCCGCTAAAGGAAACAAAGCTACGTGATGGCGTACGCGATTACCCGACGCACCGGTCCTGAGAGACAGGTGCCCCCTTAATACAGACGGATTTTTGCTTTCATTGCATAAAACGCTTAACAGGAGGAACCGATGCGAAGTGGAATCAGTTCCGTGCGATACCCAACCCTACCTAGAACACTTGGCGTGACGGAGCGGGAGCTAATACTTGAGTTCGGGTTCTCTTTTAGACCTATGGAGAAGACTTACAATTCTTCGTCTGGCTTATTCTAGAGCAGCTGGTTAAGCAGAAACTTTATTCATCGAACACATTAAAAACCTTCCAAAGGCGAGAGCGAGAGAGTAGTGCTGTGGCAGTTACACATCCTTACACCATTTGTTTTGTTTGCCGTTTCTTCTTCCAGGAGATAAATCTTCATTCTAAGTGTGAATATTCACAGTCGAAAGTTTATACAGGTCTTCATCCTCGTCATCCTTACAGACTCCCCGGGGGGGGGGGCAAGAGTATTGCACCATTCGCGAGGTGGAGGCCAGAAGCTCCTCGTGTCGACGCCAGACCTAATAGCTCGAGAGACTTTTTGCGGAAGGAAATGCAAAAAGGTTCAAACCAAACCGAAAGCTAACCTATGAGATTGAATAACGTCACGTGTTTTTTTTGTTTTGTTTTTTTTTACTAAAAGGAGGAACGCTCCAAAACCTAACATCTGGCAACCACAATGACTTGACGCTTCAGCCTTCCAGAGCTAACCATAATATAAATAATTTTCATCACTGTCAGTAATTAGGGTCTCGATCTCAAGCTCGGTCTCGTTCTGATGATTAGTTATGGGCTGAAGTAAAATCGGTTATATTCTTATTTAAATAACGTCCACTGACGGTCAGAACCGGATCGGAACGCGAGCGGGAGGACGACGTGACAGCGGGCGCTTTAAAACGGGTCTACCACGTACCAAACACCAGAGCTAAACAGAGGGCGGGCGGAGCGGGACGGGGGCGCCGCGCTCACACCACGCTCTCGCGGTTGGCGGACACCAGGACGGCCCGGCGGCAGATGGGGCAGGTGGAGTTCTCGGAGAGCCAGCGGTCGATGCAGTGCACGTGATACTCGTGCGAGCAGGGCAGCTTGCGCAGCTTGTTGCCCTCGGCGTACTCGGTGATGCAGACGCTGCACGTCTTGAGGGCGTCGCTCTCGCCGAAGTTGCGCATGGCCAGGTTGTCGATCTGCTCTTTGGTCAGGCCCCGGGGCTGCTCGTCGTCGTCGTCGTTCAGGAGGAAGAAGTGCGCCAGCCTCAGGAAGGGCAGCGAGCCCGACTCCTCCAGGCTGATGGGCGCCCTCGGCCTCTGCCTGCTCTCCCGCTGAGGCGCGCCACCGTCCTCCCGGTCCTCGGGCCACGCCTCCGCACCCGAGCCCCCAGGTCCCGCCGCCGCCGCCGTCTCGGGCGCCGACGTGGCGTTCTCGAGGTTCCCCGGCGCCTCACCGAGGTCGGCGGACTGACTGGAGGTGCGGCTGGAGTCGGTCGAGTCGGAGTCGGAATCCATGAAGTAGCTGAGCTCGCCGAACCCGTTCATGATCTGCCGGATCATGGACTGCAGGGCCATGGACGTGACCTCGCCCAGCCCGTCATTGGAGATCCTCCTGATGGGGATCCGGATGGTGCTGACATAAGTCCTGACCCCCGCGCGCTCCGACCGGGAGAAGGTCCGGCGCAGGCCTCCGCGCTCGCTCTCGTACATGAAGGTGTTGTTGGAGGTCTGAGAGCGGGAGCGGGTGCGATTGGCGATGCTGTCCCTCTCGCGGTACTCGCCCGGTCTGACCCGGCGCACCTGCAGGTCCAGCATTATCGTCGGGGGCCGCCGGGTCGGCTCTCCCGAGGGCGCCTCGCCGTCGCGCCGCGCCTGTGCCGGGTCCGTCGCTCCGGCGCTCTCCTGGTTTTCCACCAGCCTGGACGGGATGTGGAGCCGAGTCCTGGAGCTGCCCTCGACCTGAGGGTCCGGGACAGGCTCGGGGCCCCGCATGGCCTGAGGGAGTCCGTCTAACTGGTCCAGGTTGACGGCTAACAGGCTACGAGCCGTACGAGCCCTGGTCCTACGCTGTTCCGGACTCGGGCTGCGCGCCCTTATGGTGCCTCTACGGCCCAGCGGGGGGTGAACCGGGGACGCCAAAAGGTTGCTCAGTGGGCTCGACGGTCTGGTTATGGGAGGAGTCACGGGTTCTGGCTCTACTATAACAGCCATCTCTTCGACCACCGGCTCCTCGACCACCGGCTCCTCCATCACCTCTACGGCCGCTGCAGGCGCCTCAGGTTCAGGCACAGGAACCGGAACAGGCACAGGAACCGGAGCAGGTACGTCCGGTCGGCTCTGGTCCCCGTCCGGCCGCTCAGTGTCTGTCTGTGTCTGCTGCTCGGCGATGTTGCGGTTGATGTTGATCTCCAGACTGAACCGGAAGTCTCCGCTGTTCGGGTTCGTCCTGCTGACCGCCCGCCACGACTGGTTGCCGCGGTGACCGCTTCTGGTGCTGTTTCCGGTCTGACGTACGGAGTTGAGCCAGTCGAGCAGCGTATCGCCGTTAGACGGCTCCTCCGATCCCTCCGCCTCCGGGACTGAAACAGAACGGAGAGGCGCAACGTCACAAACAGGAACGAGAGCTTTAAATCGGGGGCACTGAATCAGAATAAGGACCGCGTACCTCTGGGCTCGTCGCCGCTGCTCGCAGAACTGCTGACGACGTTGGTACTGGCGGTGGTGGCAGTGGTGGCAGTGCTGGCGGCGGTGGCAGTGGTGCTGCTGCTCTCGCTGCTGCTGCTGCTGCTGCGTTGCTGCTCAGGACCGTCCTTGATTTGTTGAAGACGGTTCGACAGCTCTTCTTCAGTGATCTCACCTGATAACCACATTTACAAAAATTATTTACCATTTCATCTCATAACCACATTAACAGAATGAGAAACTGTCTTTTATGTGACAGCATATTTGCTGTTGTATTTAGGGAGGCACTAAAATGAAAGCTTGTGGCCGAATCCGAACAAAATGAAACGTTTAGCCAAAGGCGGAAAACAGATTATTGCAATTTTACATTCATTTTGCCACTTTTTTCACCATTGCATGAATTAAATAGCCTAAGTGCATTTTTGTCTTTTTTTCCCAAGCGAGACTGTTTTTTACTGAAAACAAATTCATTGTTTAAACATAAAACATTGTCTTGTCTCATATTATATAAAAATAAAATAAAAAAAATTAATTACAGGACTTTGGAAGAATTCTGTCTCAGGTGTTAAATAAAATTATATATACACACCAATAACAATTACTATATAATACAATAAAAGTAATGACATTATTTTTAATATATATATATATATATATATATATATATATATATATATATATATATAATATATATATATATATATCTATACACACACACACACACACACACACACAACACCACACATACATTTATACATTTTACATATCAATACTTTGACTCTTGCCTTCATTTTAATCAATTAATTTAAGTCCAGGTCGCACTGTAAAACCACAGATCTCATGCGAGGTTCTCCCTCATGTTAGTCCTCATTTTAGCTTCTGTCTACATTTGATCCGTTCCTCGTTTGTTACGTTGTTTCTCCAAAACCAGCCTTAAAGAAAGATTACATTTTTGTTAAATGGTAAAGACTAGAACACAGACCTGTAAAACTTTGCTAGTGTCTGTTAAATGGTGTAAACAATCGGTGATGTAATCAGTCACTCGGTATTCTGTCTCATTACCCAGTCTTAGGGTTCCATTATGGGTTAGAAAGCTTTATAGAGAGTGCGCCTCACATAGGAAGTAGGCAGCAAGGGCACTCACTAGGTAATGAGGCAGAGCCGATGAACACTCAGGTTGAGATCGCGTTTCGTGCAAGTGCTCCCAAATAAATATCCCATTCGCATTTCTTTAAAAATAAGCACAAATAAGAACAAAACGCTCAGGAGTGCAGAGCCCCGCTTCCACACAGCCTTACAAAGACTAATCTCACGCTGGTTATGAACGTCACTGTTCAGTAATACTTATTCTGAATCATTTCTGTAGCCAAATATCCGGGGCATCCCTGCTTATATTTATGACGTGAGCAGGTCTCAGAACTGCTGCCAGTAGGGGAGATACCTGGAGTGCCGAGCAGGTTGTTGTCCCTCATCAGCCTGTAATCATCTTCGCTCAGATTATTAACGAACTGGTAGAAAGCTTCCTCTCGATCCAGACGATCCTGCTGCTGCCTGCGCTGAGAATCGGCCTGATCGCTGCCGCTCTGGTCCGCATCGGAACTCTCCATTACAGCCAAAGCTGAGAGGAAACGTCTGTACGACCTGCACCCAACACAGAGTTATTACACACACACACACACACACACACACACGATAGAGCTCAAACACACAAGCTTTCAAATTATCTGTCTAAGGTTATCAGCACACAAAATCAAAATAAACTTACACGATTCTTCTTTACTCAAAAACACAAACCCTAGGGATGCACGATATTTTACTTGCTGATACTTTCGAATGTTAGCCGATATTACAACCGATATTTATTACAGGCCTACATTTATATATGAACATTTATTTGTTTTTTTTGGCTGTTCCTCATCAAGCAAAATATCTGATATATACTGACTCTATACTTTACGTTTTCTTAAGCTTAAGCTTATTATACACAAACTTCATTGTTGTTGCCTGTATCAATTCAAGGCAAAAAAAGCCTCTTACCTTTCTAAATTAATTTCTGTGAACTGAAACTTATGTTTACACTAATCGTCATGTCTGATTTTTTTAATGCCGTGGAAAAATAAATTACTGATCTTTTTATGAACAGCAGTTCATAAATGGATTATAATTTGAGCTTCTTGTAAATATAGAAAGGTTAAATTCAGTTTTTAATATCGGTACCAGTTACAATAACGTGATAATAATCGGTTATCGTATCAGCCCAGGAAATTCAATATCGGTAAATCCCTAACAAACATACAGTTATTTGATTTTTTTATTTATTCAGGGTTTTTAATGCCATGTTTAACCTTTTTAGGTTCTTTTCATGGCAGGATAGGTTTAGTCCTTTCAGAGTTTCCTTTATCTTTATGTTTAATTAAGTCTATGATTGTCTTTACAGCAAAGGTCTTTCATGGTTTGAGATATCCATAGCTGTTTCCTTTCTTTTTCGTATTTTGTGCATTCAGTTAGGATCCACAAACACACAAAGTTGAGGGATTAAAAACATGGAGGCAAATTAGACAAACAAAACCAGTGAAAAATCACAATTCCATGTTCACGCTCCCTAACTGTCCCGAGCCTGCGCTCCATTTCCCGTAATACCTCCAATTCTTCTGCAGAATCTAATTCTGTTTATTTATACAACACAATCAGTAAGGATGATATTCAATGTTCAATATTCAATATGTCACAACTCTGCTATACCAGTTTAAACATCAACACAGGTCATTTTATATCCAAACTTATGTCTCTGTTTCCAGAAAACACAAACCAGCACCTTAGGATCCCGAGTCTAAGCCTAAAATCCCGTTAGAACTTCTGTTCCTTGATTAGTGATTGCCATTGTTTTTAGCTGAAGCTCTGAATGTGAATGTTCTGAGTCAGAAATGTTAGAGTCGGAGTTCTAGATCATCAGCAGCTCAGTCGGGTTAATCAGAGCTGGGCTTAACAGATCCATGAATGAAGCTCCGATCAGCCAGGGATGGTGTTTAATGAGAGACGCCGAGTTTAACACCAGCAAACGCCGTGAAGGAAATCAGAAAGAAGGAGCTGCTGGAACCGGCGGAGCTGCTGATGCTGTATAACTCTCCCGGAACATTTCTGACTGATCCATCAAACCAAACCCAGCTAGAAGCTGATCCAGCATTTCTGCTGATGGGACTCAAACTGATCTCCAGTCGAGCTGTGAATCCATTAAGAGTCCAGGACCTTTGATTTACCCTACTCTGAATTTTCAGTTAATCCAAATCCTGTTTGTAATTAAGGCTCATGAACCTTGGCTCTTTGGAAGGATCTGGCTATTCATGAATAGCTTCATCAAGTCTTAAAGCTGGTGGACGTGCATGGATCAGCCCACGATAGCCCTCTGTGGGGTTTAGCTTTCAACTAATCAAACCAGGTGTGAAAATGCAGGTTAGGTGTTTTTCCACGCTAACCTGACTGGCCCTTATGCTGTGTCGTAACAGTGACGTGTAAGTGTTAAAACGTGCGGAATCGTCGCAAAAGCATACGGAACACCGATATAAGTGAACGTGTAGGGTTTATTAACTTTTTCCCGTCTTTATGGGCTGGTAATTAAGCCAGCAGCGCAGTCATGCTAACAACAAACAGCACTCGTGCTAGTTAGCTTCGACGACTATTCATTAGCAACCAGCGCGTAAACAAAGCTTCAGATTCTGCAGTTGTACAACATGATCGGTTTTATCTCTAAAATATCCGTTAATATAAATAATCGCGTAATTTGTACAAAATTAAACGTTATTTTGCTTTAGCTGCACAGCGGCCTTCTTACTTCCGTCAAATCGAAAGCTCCAGCTCGTTTCCAAATATCACTCACATGAAGACGTAGTGCACTTCGCCTACCTCGCAAGTGTTTACCGTGTGCACTACGTAGTACACAAATGAAGGGGATGTGGATCGATTTGGTATTCAACCAAACTATAATCGCACAACAGAGCCGAAAACGCATAGCTTGAACAAAAACTTATACATCAGCTCACAGACTGCATTACACTATTAAATTAAATACAATACACTACACCACTACGGGCTTTTAGTGTGAGATTTGAGACACGACCCTCAAGTGTCCAACATTAATCAAAGTGCGTTAGCTTAGCTCGTTAGCAAATCAGAATGAACACGGAAAGATTCGAAGCTTTACCTTTTGTATTCAGATGTCCTTTGCTCTCTAAACCAGTCACTTCGCTGTTACTTAGCCTGAAAGACTGAATCACAATAAAAGGATCAGATTTGATAAAAGAGTTTGTCCGATAGCAGAGTGCCAGAGCGCCGTTATCTGGCCCCTGCTTCCGCTCGCTGAGGATTGTAGGGAAAACAACGCGACAAGATAAAAGTCTCTACAACCTACGACGAGCGAGCTAACGTTTACAAAAATACGCGATGTGAATTTGTAAAGTCACACAAGATATCGCAATCAAAACGTTTTTAAGACAAAAAGGCACTCAGCAACTGACCAAATTAAAAGCAGAACCTTCTAACACATCGATCTGTGCTGAACGATCAAATCGCAGCTAAACCTTGCTAAGTTAAAACTAATATAAGATACCAGATTACGTTCACATTTAGTTATTTATCGAGAGAGATAAAAGCTGTTTATTTATTGTCAACACACTTTGCGGAGAGCTGGAGTGATAAAAAAAATCAAATCAAAATTTCTCTGATGTCTTATTTCTTGTTTTATTACTTTAATATTTGTTTTTATATTTTTTAATATTTGTTGTTATATTTGTTAATAATAATAATAATAATAATAATAATAATAATAATAATAACGTATTAGTAGTAGTAGTAGTAGTAGTAGTAGTACTGCTACAGTTATTGAACATGCAGATAGTTTGGAGTAGACCAGCACATAAACACAACATTAATTCACACACCTAAATAAACACATTAATAAAAGTATATCCTAGACTGAAACACATGGCCATAAGTATGTGGACACATGAACACCACAAATGGATCAACTCATTGCTGCTTTTCTCCACAGTCTCCACAAGTTCTGCTTTTCACTGTGAAACAGATGTATAGGTTCTTAAAGACTGTTTACTAAAAAACCCATTGACAATTATAAACAAACAGCAAAAATCAGCATAATGTTTTGGACACTGGTGTGCTGGTTGTTCCGCTTAGACCAGACCAACACTAACCACCTTTACCCAACGTTGGCCAGTATTGAACATGCACCTTGTGTAATGTGACTGATTGACCAGCACCCAGAACCAAACATATGCTGGTATTTGCTGTTTTTGTTAGCAGGGATGTGGTATGACTTGTAATGTTAGATCACGGTGTTCCATACAACTGCCATTATAACTGAGTGTATAATAAGGACACTACAGAGCCAAACTGTATAAGTCTGGGAATTTATTTCTTTGCTGATATAACAGCCGTCACCCTTCTGAGAAGATAATTAAGACCTCGATATTAGCTAATTAATTAGAGCTGTGTTTATTTTCATTTGATCTTCATTAGTGCTTCAGGCATTCTAACTAACGTACAGTAAGATAATGATCATTAAACGTCAGTTCCTAAATGGAGTTACACTAAAATGTTTCTTCATACTTTAGATAGACCTATAATTACTAATAAATGTTAAATAGCTGGAGGACTTGCTGTGACTTTATTAGGATTATGTCTTTAGTCATAAAACTGTTAAACTATTGAGCACACCTTTTATTACACAGTTCAAACCTGACTATAATTTAATTGGGGACTGAACTCGGTAAAGAACTGTTTGGAACACCATAACCTTACACTGTATGCAGATACAGTTGGCAGTGTCTGAGGGAGGTGAGAGGCTAGGCTGGGGATCATCTCCCCCTTGAGCAAACATTCTCCGGAGATATCTGACAGAGCGCCCCATGAAACTGATCAGGAAAAAACGGGGCTGCAATGTGAAGAATAAATAAATATAAATCCATAACATTTATAATCAAAGCTGTACATTCTGAGCTTATGACTAATAAAATAATATTTATATGATAACTTAATAACATTATAAGCATAGTTGTGGTATGTTACATTGAAATAAGTGTGTTTGCTTCACAGCTCCTGCTTTCCAGGTTCGATCCTGACTTTAGACTCCAGCTGTGTGGAGTTCGCTTGTCTTCCCCGTGGGTTTAATCCAAGTACCCGGGTTTCCTCCCACAGTCCAGAGACACGCATTAGGTTAAATAATAATAATAATAACAATAATAATAATAATAATTATTATTATTATTATTATTATTGTTATTATTATTATTAGTAGTAGTAGTAGTAGTATTATAACATAATAAAGTATTATATTCTAAAAGTAAAAAAATCATTTTAATTATTATTTGTTAAAGTAATAATTCAAATGATTTGGATAATATTTTTAAAGAAGAAGAAGAAGAAGAAGAAGAAAGCTAAAATAATAAAGTTTATAACAACAATAATAATTTTATTTAAAAAATCAATGTACAAATTGAAGTTTTCATTTAAAACTAATAATAAATAAAATTATAATAAATAATAATAAATAAATAATAAAATAAATAATATAATTTTGATCATAGTTTTTATATAACACCAATAATAATAATTTTATATTAATAATTTATAAATAAAAACAAAGAATTTTAATGAAAAAGAAAAATATTATTGATATTATATATATATATGTATATGTATATACCCATACTTGTAAATAATAATAATAGCACATTTAATGTTTGATATTTAAATTACTGTGCTAACTGATGGCAATAAGCTTCTATAATTTGTGAGCTACATTAGCCTGATAACAGCAGATCTAATTGAGCACTAGAATCAGACATATGGTGATTAATAAACTAAATTACTCTTGTTTATTTTAATCTTTGTTGATCCTGTGCAGCAAATCCTTCTGTTCGTTGATCTTAATAAATAATAAAATGATCAGATTGAGTGGTTTTAAATATAGATGCTGTTTTCAAATCTGAAAGCTGCAAACAAGCTAAATGAAAAGTAGCATCTCGAGCTCCCACGTAACAAATGTTCCTCAGAGCAGACCATCGAGATCGGAGCCAGAAAAACTCCAACTAAATCAATAAATAAAAACACAAAGTGACCAGACGCTAAGCATTTCCAAAAGCAGCATCCAAAATCTCATTTAATTTGTATATTTACTCCATAAACAATCATAAAAACTCAGCATGTTACTGTTACATCACAAATATTTCAAACCTCTGCAACTGATACAACAGAAACCAAAACATACTCCAATAACTTACATGGAAAATGTAAAAAACAGTAATTCATTCACAAATTAGAGTTATCTCTTCTTTTTTTACTTCTTTGTGTTTTCCACAACAACACAAAACTTTCACAGCAAGCTCAGATTCCTCGTACAAACTCCCAAAAAGAGCCGTTTGATTTATTAGGTTACTCGAGATTTTGGTTTTTAAAACCAGAAACGTTCGTTATGAACCCTTATACATCCTGCAGAGGCACAAAAAGGGACACACACACACAGACACACACACAGACACACACACAGACACACACACACACACACACACACACACACACACACACACAATTCACAGCACTTTCTAATAAAATAGACACAAAATATCGTACAAATCAGCACAGAGAAAAATAAACAGGATTCTGTGATGATGTGAGGAATCGCTCTGAAATCGACTCCAAACTATTAATACTAATAATACTACTACTACTACTACTAATAATAATATAAAGCTCAGCAACATCAGAACCTGACGAACCATCCAGTAATAAAACCATCCAACATCTTATACATTCACCTACAGAGGATTAAGAACAGGATCAGGACTGGGGTTAGGATTAAGATCAGGACTGGGATTGAGATCAGGATAGGAATTAGGATGGCTTTCCTGAATTATGTGGGATTTTTGGTGAGATTATTATCAGGTTTGGGATCAGGACTGGAAATAGAATTGGGATTAAGATTGTGATTTGCATTTGCTGCAGCTCTGTGTCATTTCTGTGGGACTGGGATCAGGTTTGGGATCATGATTAGGATCAGGAATGGGATAAGGATTGAGGTTTGGGTTTATTTGCTGTAGCTTTCTGTAGTCTCTGTGGGATTTACAGTGAGATTAGGGTGAGGTTTGGAAATAGAATTAGGATTATCATTGAGATTTGCATTTATTTGCTGTAACTCTCTGTAGTTTATGTGGTATTTCCAGTGAGATTATGATCAGGTTTGCAATCTGGACTGGGAACAGGATTGGGATTAGGATTGAGATTTGCATTTCCTTGCTGTAGCTCTGTGTAGTTTATGTGGGATTTCCAGTGAGATTAGGATCAGGCTCGGGATCAGGATTAGGATCAGGGTTGGGATTAGTATTTAGGATTGGGATTCTGGATTCAAGTTGATTTTCTGTTGCTCTTTGTAGTTTCTGTGGGATATCCATTGTGATTACAATTAGGTTCAGTGTTGAGATTATGATTAAAGTTTCTTTGCTGTAGCTGTCTGTAGTTTATGTGAGAAATCCAGTGAGATTAAGATCAAATTCGGAATCAAAATTAGAATCAGGCTTGGGATTAGGATAAGGATAAGGGTAATAGAGGTTTGGGTTTTGCTGTAGCTCTCTGTAGATTCTGTGGGATTTCCAGTGAGATTAGGATGAGGTTGTGATCAGGATTAGGACCAGGATTGTGTTTAGAATTGGGATTTGTATTAGGATTGGGATTTGGGTTGATTTTCTGTAGCTCTCTGTACTTTCTGTGGGATTTCCAGTGGGATAAGGGTTAGGATTGTGGATCAGGGATCAGGATCAGGGTTTCTTTACTTCTTTACTTTCTTTACTGTCTCTCTGTAGTTTCACTGGCTTTGCTCAGCACCGGTTAGATGAAGCAGAAGCTCTGTTACATTCAGCTGAACATGAAGCAGAAGGCAGAAACGTGAAAATGAGGAGGTGAGAGCAGATTCCCCCCTCACCAGAACATCCTGATCCATAAAATATAAACCACGAACAGATACAGAGCAACAAAACGAGGACATGAGGAACAAACTCAAGGCTTTAAGGCATTTCTCTCATTTCTGTTCCTTAAACTAATTACACATCTTTGTCTTTAAAATCAGATTCGGACCAGAACAGCATAATGTTTCTTTATAGCATTATAGTTCCTCTGAACATAAAAAGCATGATTATGTGCCTGAAAGGTCTTGAATTAATGATTATTCTGATTATTGCAGGTGAGTTTTTGAGTCAACTCAATCACTAAATCTTTTTGTAAAATCAGAGACATAGATACAAATACAACAGAAAAGAAAAATAAATGTGACCGTTTCAGTAACAGGGCATTAAGTTACTCAGTTTCAAATCAAACTAATCTCATATTAAAATTATTAAGCTTCTTTAGGCCCTGGAATCTTGTGAACTACTTTATTAGCCGTTAGCCTGCTAGCTGACAACCTGTTAGCCCAGTGCTAATGGAAGTTGCAAAGAACGGTTGCATAATTTATAGTAATCATTCTGTGTAATTAATATGAGATCTATGATTGTTCCAGTACATTTTAAGAGGTCCAATGCTGAAATAAACTGATAAGAACATGATAAGCTCACAAGCTAACTGCTAATGTAAACAAAGGCTGCTTTTATCATTGCATATATTCTTCAGCAGGATGTGGTTCAGATGTTTTAAATTGCTAAAAGGCATTTAGTAATATAAGATAAATATAATTTTAGCTTCTATTAAATCGTTGTTCTGAATTTTAAGCGTACGAGACTCCTATTCTGAAATTCCACCTGTCAAGTATCGTCTGTTAGCACTTGGAGTAAAATAGGCTAAAAACGAAATTAAAGTACGCAGATTATTAATGATGGTTTAATACAACTTGTTCAGAGGAGCTATAATGTTGGATTTATTTTATAAAACCCTTTATTAGGTTAAACTAAAGGAACCAAATGCAGCAGATTTTTTTAAACAAAGGTTCATGTGCAGATTTTGTCCTGTAAACATTAGATTAAAAAAAAAAAAACTAGATTTATATTGATATCTATAGATTTTTTGTAGTTAATTGTCATGTCTGTCATGTAGTTAATTTTTTGGAGCTTCTTCATCAGCTGTGCAAAGACGTTTTGTGCTTGAATAGCATAAAAAATACATGACTTTCTTTAGAGATTTTCTAAATCCCTTATCTAGGGTCAGGGTCATGGGGTCCGATGCTGCAGATGATGCAGAAATAAGCATGCCCTGGATAATGCCAGTTCATCATAGGGTTGACAGGGGTCACTGTTGCAAAATCGGGGAGTGATGGCCTTTTCTCCCTTTGAAATAGCCTTATCGTACCAATCGCACCTCTGGGGCTCAAACTCAGGTCACCATAGTGGTGAGCAGGTCCAGAGACCCAGGTTTGAATCCTGACCTGGCTGCTGCCTGTGTGGAGTTTGTATGTTCTCCCCTTGTCTAGCCTCCAGCATTTCAAAGACATGCGTTAGGTCAGTAGGTATGTCTAAAGTGTCCCAGTGCGTGCCCTGCGATAGACTGGCACCCTGGGGTACCCGATAAGCCCCTCCACAACCCTGAAATGGATACAGTGGGAACAGAAAGTGAGTTAGATGTATTATAGCCGGTAAACATGGGTTATGGGGTCAAGTTCAAAGATTGTTTGTTTTATTTGACATTTGGCACTGGAGCTACAGTGCTAATGTAGCTAACAGCCTGGTGCAAAGCGAGTTTAGTGATCCCATATATCGTATCGTGTGTAATTGATGCGACTGTATTACGTTTATAAACCATAACCTTGTCGACCGATGCTTAGGTTTCGAGCACTGTATGTCCACAAGGAGGCGCCACATGAACAGCTGAAATTTGCACGAACTGGTTGAGTTGTAATGCCAATGCGTTTTGCGACACACTTAAAATAGCTTAATTAAGTAAATACACAGTATGTGTAATTATTCCACATTTTTATATACGCTGTATTTCTCATTAGAGAAGAACTACGGGCACTCGAACACACGACAAATCCATATTTTACTGTTTTAATTAGTGAACTTTAATGAATATGGGTCTCTTAGAGCTCCAGCCTATAAGCAAACGTCTCGATAAAAGTCTGGAATTGCAGTCTTGTTTCTATAAATAAAAGTTAATGTCTGACCTCAGTCTGAAGGTTTGCTATGAAAGAAAGTACGTACTTTAAAAGCAAAAATAAGACGATACAAATCGTCAATATCAACAAATCGATACAAATGATGAGCTCATTTAGAAGCCAAATGCTATTTGCTAATGTAAACAAAGCAATGCTACACTCGTATTCATCTTTAATACACTGGTGACTTTGAAATGAATCACAGAGCTTCATAATTTTTGAGCTTCATACCCAGTGAAGTCATATATCTGAGGCGTGTTTATGCTTCTGAATTATTTGCTACGAGCTGCTATTTTACTTATTTTAACGTTAAATAAGTATGGGACTAAACAATAATACATGTCTTACTGATACTAGATTTCATTTATTCTTTAATTACATTAGCCAGGTAGCTCCAGTGATAAAAACAAAGCCAAATTTGGACACAAAGCATTTTAAGTGTGTTAAATTGACGTTCCCCTTTAAATCTGCAAATGGGGCTGATGATGAATAAACCTCAGGTCCTCTTCATCCCTTCTTCGTCTTTCTCTCCTGTCAAAGTCTCATCATTTGGAGGTAAACTGAACGTTCTTTAGGACAGCTGTGTTGTTTTGGTTTTAAGTGAGCCAGTTCTGTCTGGCAGGGTTACTTCATAACGTAGGAAAAGTAGAAGAAAATAAAATCTGGAACGTCAACATTCACATCATTTAAGGGAATTGGTGAAATTTTTGCGACAGCAAACAGAAGTAAAGTTTCTACTGGTGATAAATTTGCACAGCGTTTACATTTGGCACGTGATCTTTAGATTTCAGGCTGTGATTAATTAGTGCATTTCTGTTCACCTGATATATAGAGAGATTCTTTTTCATGGCTTAGAAACGTTTCTCTAAGGTAAGTTCCTCTAACACTCCTGTAAAAGCAGGAAGAAAATCATAATTCCACGCCATCAGTAAGAAAAACAACAGGACAGAAACGTTAGTCTGATATGTATATCAATATAAAACAGTCCCACGATGTGCTTTTGATCTTTTAAGGGTCTAGAAACGGTGATGAACTTTTGTAGTTGGAGAAATCCAGGCAGTTTGAGGGAGAGCGAGGATAAGATCTTCCTTCTGAATAAAAATCAAGTAGAGTTTACTTTCACAACTGCATTAATCCAAAGCTACATATTTCAAATCATGACAAACATTTAATATAACAAATTTCACTTTCAAAAGAAAAAAAAAAGTCTCCCAAGAAGAAACATTGCATTTTGCATCAAGGCTTGGTTTTCTCTTCAGACAAAAAGAACCAAATCACAGACGAGATAAAAACAGCAAAAGCAAGAAGAAAATGCAGCCATGGAGGTTAGAAGAAGCTCTGCACCATCACTGAGCAGGTACGAGGAGTTTCTCATGCAGGACTTTATCTTCTTCAGGGGGAAAATAAACAAGGAGGTGAGGGTCAGGGGTAAAGTTCATGCATCTCAGTCAGGTTTGTGAGGAACGAAAGAAAAACTGGGAGGAACCATTAGGGAAAGCGAGGAACTTTTGAGGAACTGGGAGGAACCGTGAGGAACCCTGAGGAACTTTGGGGAAGTGGAAGGAACCGAGGAACTTTTATGAAATGTGAGGGACTGTGAGGAACACTTTGGGGGAGCCTTGAGGAGCATCAGCAGCTAGATACAAAATATTACCTCAGTTTTTCAAACGAGCTTATCAGCGTTACGTCCTTATTTGGGTCGCGCTCCGCCTGCTTGCCTTTAAGGTTTTCGACGCGGGGGAACTTGGTGCTGGTTTTGTGGCGGTACATCTTCTTGTGTGCCGGTCCGTTGATTCCAGGGATGCAGAGGTTCCGTTTATCGAACACGTTACAGTTCAGAGCTAAATGAGGACAGAAAGAATTGAACTTTGCTTGATTTTTGGCAGCTTTCCCTCCGCCTGTCCTGGATTTTGTACCTCCAGATGGTGCAGCAGATTTCTTCTTGGGCTCAGACGTGGTCCCTGACAGAATTTTCAGGGTTTTTAAGCTAAGTTTGTTTGCCTCTGAGGGTAAACAAATGTTGGGTGCAGGGCCCCAAATCGGCTCGATGGATGCCATCATGAAACGCTGAACCTCGGCCATCCCTGATACGATGTTGGACAGGATGTTGGACGGTTCTTCAAACTCTCGCTGCTCATCAGATTGGCTGATGGTCTCCGATCCAGGCCAGTCCTCATAGCTGCAGTATTCCAGCTGTTTGGATTTCTGCATCTGGACTTTACCACATTTTTCTCCCAACAAAGATTTGAGCTTCTTGGATGCTCGTGAATTCTGCCGTGGAACTTTGACCTTTTCGACTTTTGCAGCTCTTGGTTTGGTAGACTTTATTTTTTTCGCTTGTTTGTTGCCACCTTTCTTTTTCGACTTCGAGCCTTTGCATTCACCGATCAACTCTTCTGCTTGCTCGTCGCCGTCAGCTGGATCCGGCTCCTTCTTATTCTCCAGATACAAAATGTCGTCGTTGTTAAAATCGTGTAACTGATACTGCTGAGTGTTTCCTGTGAATCCAATCAGCTGTCGCTGTTGTGTTAGGTTGCAATTCCATTTCATCTCCTGGTTCTCCTCCACGTTCATCTCAGTCGCGTTTTGGACGACCAGCTCTTTCCCCCCTGTCCTCGCTTCCCGCCCTGTGACCTGGGGGGACAAGTTTGGCGTCTCCGGGGGAGAGAGCTCTGCTGACAGGGACACGTGTCTGAATTTATCAGGAGTGAAGTTGGAGATATCCAGCAGGTCTGTGGACTCCCGCAGTGGCGCGATCGCCTCGATGCTCTGCTGAATCACCATTTTGGAACTGCAGTGGGACAGAAAGTTCTCGTTCGCGTCGTCCTCGCTGTGTTTCACGTCAGATTTGAGACTCACAGAGCTGTAGTTGCTGGAACTCACTGACAGAGAGCAAGAGCTGAGCGAATCAAAACTGCTGAGCTGTCCGCCGTCGCTGTGAGGTCTCTGAAACTGTCGCTGAACCGGACACACCGGAAACCCTGTATCAGCCTGTTCAGGAACGTAGATCATCCTGGTATTGTTGAGGCCCAGCTGGCTGAACCCTGGCACTGCCAAGTTCTCTGTGGGTAAAGCATTAGAGAAGGTGTTGTTCAGCATCGACGCCTCGGGGGCGAATTGCTGATTAGAGCTCAGCTGCGAGTGCCACATCTGAGAGAGCGAGGGGCAGTTCTGAGGTGATTGTTGAAGCTCTGATTCTGAAGGTGGAGACAGGACACAGCTCTGGGCCAGCTGCAGAGAAACAAATTGCTGCTGTTCCAAGGAAAGGTCCAGAGATTGTTGTCTAGGAGGGAAAAACGAGACACCGGATCCACTTAAGGAATCGGAGGCATCTAAGAGCGTCTGAAGATAACCTCCGGGGACGACAGGCATGCCCGCGCTGACACTTTCGGATTCTGTGGCTTTATTAGAGAAGCAGGTGAAGGAAGTGAAAACCATTTTGTCCTCGTCTTTTAGAGGACTCCGTGTCTCTGACTTGCTCTGTGTTTGTTTCTCACCCCCCACGGCGTCCTTGTTTTCCTCCGAAGCAGACGCGTCAGTCTGGTTGGTCATGCCTTTAGTGATCTGCATCTCCCTCAGCCTGGCTTCGCTTTTGAATTTCCGTATTTTGAACGTTTTGTGTCTCAGTCTTTTCTCCTCCATTTCCTGCGTTCTGCTCTTTTTGGTTACACGGTGCACAACGTCGTTAGGATCCGACATTTCCGAGGTTTCTCTCGTTAACATCTCGCCAGCCTCCACGCTTTGGATCCTCTGAATCCGAAGTCTGTGTGCATGTTTGTGTTTTCTTTTTGCGGGACTGGAACCAAAGAGTCGATGGAAACTGTGTTTGTCTTCTGCAGCCAGACTGAGCTGGTCACGCTTCCAGAAACCCTTCAGAGGAGCCAGCCTTTCGTATTTGCCCATCGAGTCCTGGTTTAAGCTCACAGTCGTGACTGCTGGATCGATTCTGGCGAGCTTCACACACATCATCTTTTCTCCTTTGACCCTGTTGAGGACGATGCATTTGATTATCGCAGGTGTCTCCTTGCGGGAGGGTTTTCTTCTCTTTTTCGGACGCCAGTCGTCATCCTGTTCCTCTTTCGGACCCGAAGCCTGCTCTCGCTTTTCGCCTTCGATGGAGTCGACGTCGTAAAGGTAATCGTCGCTGAACCTGACTTTCCTCTTGGCTCGCAGGCCATAGCTTGGGGAGCTGGAAGAGCAAATGTTCTTCAGAGAAAACGAGTCTCTGTGTTCGCTCTCATGAAAAGCCTCAACGGATCCGGAGCTGAAGTCATCGCTGTCCTGGTCTGACTCTTCAGCCGAGTTGGTGGAATCGATGAAGTATTTCAGCTTTGGACTGTAATCAGACGTTCTATCTAAGGAGCCTTCACGACTCTCAGCTTTACCTTCACTCTCTAGTAACTCTTCAGGTTTCCCCCTCGCTTCAGCGCCTTCTGCTTTTGCGCAGTTCACGATGACGCTGGGGAAAAAGCTGAACTGTGTTTCCTCATGAAGAACGTTCGTCTTTTCCCTCATGTTGTCCTGGAACGACTCGTAGCGGATCTTCAGCGAGCACAGGTCGCCACTGAGGGTGGAATCGTCGTCGTTGTCGTCGAACATGTGGTTGTCCACGTCGTCCTCTGAGAAGAGGTTTACAGAGAGCTCGTTTTTCGAACACAGATCCAGGAGCTCCATTTTGCCCTCTCTGATGAAGGACTCGATGTAACCCCAGTCCTGGTTGGAGCTGCTGAGCAGCCCGTCCTCTCCGTTACACTTCTCCAGCAGAAGGCCTTCGTACGTGTGTTTGGACGTCTGATCCGGGATGCTGTCAGTTTTATCTGCAGCCTTTTTCTCTGCTGTCTGGGACTCAAGCATGGAGAAGCCGAGAAGCTGGTCAGGAAGAAGCTGCTCTCCGTAATTAGCTGTCTCGCTGATGGACATGGTGCAGGCTTCATACTCCCGCTTTATGTCAGACATTTTTAGGCCGGGGCTCATCACTGTGCTCAGCACTTCCAGAGAGGTGCGACTGGTCATACCTGCAGGTTCCGTCATGTTGAAGTCTGACTTGTCAGAGGCCTCAGGCAGCGGCCAGGAACTCACGTGTTTGGTACCGCAGGGTGTGAGGGCGATGGCTTGACTCGAGGAGTCATCAGCAGGTCGCTCTGGAGTCTCAGTTACAGTCTGTGGTGAGGGTGAGGTCCGAACGCGATAATCCCTTAAAGCCGCTCTGCGACCCTCCGAACCAGCAGCCGAGGAGGAGGGAACATACCGCTTCAGATCAGCTCTCAGATCACATGATCCTACAAACAAAAACATTATGGATATGAATCATCTATGATCCACTGACCTACTGAATAAAGTTACTTCAAGGACGGCACATTTTGGTTTGAGTGAAGTTTGCATGTTCTCCCTGCGTTCGGTCGATTGGTGAATCTAAAGTGCCCCATGTGCTGGTGGAGGGTTGGGTATCGTTTGCATTTTTTCCATTCAAGTTGTCAATTCCAAAAGGGTGAAAGAAAGTGCCAATGTTTACCTATAATGAATATCTTTATTTGTTTATATTTTAACTGTGTGATTCATGAATTTTATCCTTTTCATTGCTAACGAGAACGGGGTATCACAGGAGCAGTCCGTGGAGAAGGCCAAGGCGGGGGAGTCTAAAACACTTCACGTGAACAAAGCTTAACGTGGCTAATTGTACCAAAACAAGACCTAGGAAAAAACAAACTTCTCTCAGTCACTACAGCTTAACCATCACGGGATCAGCTGGACAAACCCCGGAGATTTCAGGGTAAAAAGGGAAATGGATGTTTATTAGGAGTTTACTAAGTGAAAACATTTTCCTGCTCTTGGGTTTTTTTTTTTTTTTAGCAGATCTGCATTACAGAAACTCGTGTTAAAGATTATTCAGGATTCATGTAACGGAAGCGTTTCTGTGGTTTGGTTTTGGAACAGACTTGGCGTCCGGGTGCAAAATCTCGCTGCTCTTTCTGCTGAGCTGTGGAACAGAAGATCAGCACCAGCTGACAGAACCTCTCTAATTGGTTGTGACACTGCGGGGTGAGAGAGAACCGACGTCATGTTCTCACTGACTAACACGAATCTGAAATGCTTCAGCTCCTGCAAGTGTGAGGAGGAAGAACCGAGGATTTCAGGATAGATACAGAATAACATGAACCAGAGTTACAACCTCTGATGATGATTTCTTACAAAAGCTGTATCCACAAAAGCCCGAGTCACTGAGGAGTAAAGATAGGCAGAGGATCTCCAGTTCATCAATAAATGTGTGAGAAAATGTGAAATGTCTAAAAACAATGTTCCTCAAAGAAAGATTGGAAGGGATTTATATATTTCTCCTCTACAGAGCATAATATCATTAAACGATTCAGTGACTCTGGAGGGATTTCCTAGAAAGCCTAAACTGAAGAGGGGTGATCTCCGCTCCCTCAGACGGCACTGCATCAAGAACCGTCATTCATCAATAGCTGGACAAGGGATTCCTTTATCAAACCTTTATCAAGCTCTACAATACAGAGTTACATTCACAGATACCACTTAAAACGTTACTGTGCTAAAAAAAAGCCTGATGTTATAACCATGTCCAGAAGGGGCGTCGGCCTCTCTGGGCTCTGTAAGAACCACTGTGTTTTTTTAATATGCATTTTCCACATGTCCTGACTTTTCCTGATTTGGGGTGGTATAAACCCAAACCCAAACCCAAATGGTCCTCATTTACAAACTCCACACACTGTTCCTGTTTCTGAGGTTATTGTGTTTTTACAGGACGTTCAGATCAAACCGCCTCATAAACCCAAACCTGCAGATAAAACCAACGCCGGAACGCAGTGGAACATTTTTGCTCACTCGTCTCTGAGCCGATGTTCCAACTCGCAGGGCTCTGTGAGGAACTCGAGCGTCCGCGGGTGTTTGTTCAAGCCGCCGTCACTCCTTAATGGTCTCTGGCGTTTCTGAACAATGAAGGAAGATCAATTTATCCACACTGATGTCAGCAATGAGATGAGAGAGGCTGCAGGATGATTCATCGCTCTTCATGGCGCAGTTTTTATGTTCATGAGCGTGATGGTGAGGTCGAGGCCGGATCAGTTCGGAGCTACCAGATAAACTAAAGGCAGACTGACGCAGAATGTCCTGTTTTGAACCTGCTGTGGGACCGAGTGATGACAGAAAAAGCTGAAGCCTTCATGTATTTCATGTTTATTTGGTTTTTTTTTCTGGTTGAATTCATTTCATTTCTAAAAAGTGAAATGCCTGCAACGCATTCCAAAAAATGTTTAGAATTGAAAAATGAATTTAGGGCTCGTAAGGATGTTATGATTTCAAACAGGTGATTATAATCAGGATTTGGTACAAAAGCAGCATCAACGAATCTTTCAGGTCTTTGAGGAGCAAAGATGATCAGAGGATCTCCAGTTGATCAACACATATGTAAGAAAATGATTGCAATGTTTAAAAACAATGTTCCTCAAAGAAAGATTGGAAGGGATTTCCATATTTCTATCTCTATAGTGCATATTATAAAAAGCCTAAACTGGAGAGGGTGATCTCCACTGCCTCAAGAACCTTCATTCATCAATAGCTGATAGAACCACATGGACAAGGGATTCCTTTATCAAACCTTTATCAAGCTCTACAATACAGAGCTACATTCACAGATACCACTTAAAACGTTACTGTGCTAAAAAGCAGCCTTATGTTATAACCATGTCCTGCAGGAGTTTAGGGTGAATCTCACTGCGTTCTACTGACTCGTTTTCTCCATCTGGTTGCTCTTCTTCTTCTTTTACCTTCAATCTCCAGGCAACACAAGGTGCAAGGTGGGAACTAACCACAGACAAGGCACCAAGTGCACGACAAACAGACCCAGAGTCACACTGAGACACTTTAGAGACTCTAAGAGACCTAACAAGTCTTTGAGAACTGGAGAACACGAAGGAAACCGATGCAGACAGAGAGAGAACATGCAAACTCCACACTGGCAGTCGCCAGTCATCTATATTATCAGTTATAGTAGCAGTTTTCTATCCAGTTGCCTGTTATACATTGATATGTAAAATAAAATGTTACTACTGCAGCCCGAAGGAAATTATCGTAACTGTTGTGTACGTTATTTCTCCTCACCAATCTGATCCAGTACTTTGTTCTGCGTCGGATTCAAAGTCTGTACGAGGAGTCTGGTCTCCTTCTGGACGTCCATCAGTGAGAGAGAAGGTCCTTCCTCTTGTGCATCATCTTCCTCTGTTTCACCTGAACACAGAAACAAACCGTTTGGATTTGAAGCTTCGTGTCTTTCTTTGTTATTCAGATATCCACTTTATTTATTATTAACGCAAATATCAAATCAGCCGGCAATCACACTTCAGAAACTCAGTGCATTTAGGCATGTGGACACGATCGAGGCTCACTGCTGAATCTAAACGTGCATCAGAACGGGGGAAGAAAGGTGATTGAAGTGACTTTGAACGTGGCACGGTTCTTCAGGAGTATTTCGGAAACTGCTTTTCAAACACAGCACCATCTTTAGGTTTTACAACCGAGGTATGCGGAAGAGCATCTTCTGTACAAACAACACGTCCAACCTTGAATCAGATGGGCTACAGCAGCGCCACTCCTGTCAGCTAAGAACAGGCAACCGAGGCTACACACCAACTCACCAAAACTGGACGACAGTAGATTAGAAAAATGTCGGCTGGTCTGACGAGTCTCGATGACGGTCTCGGTGATTTTAATTTCACTTTGTAGCTGAACTTTCTTTCTGTGAGTGGAGACGTTTGCAAGAATCACAGCCCTGATCACCGAGGAGACGAGACGTTCCAAATTTAATCTCAGTATAACGCGTTTCGTAGCTCTTAACCCCCGTAAACTCACGTTGTCAGTCACGTTGTCAGCTTTTAATTTAGTGTTGAAGGATTAACACGAAGCCGTCGTGCGCGGCTCGGGATGCAATAATTAATAACGGAGCGTTCAGATCACACAGGAAAAAATCTGCGCTGTGTATTTATATTCAAAATAATAATTAAATCATTACAAAAACAGAATATCCACTCTCTTCAGAGCTTGTAGTTCAGTACTTACTCACACGTAGGAGAAATTTAGAGTCTCCAGTTAACCAACCTACTGGTTATTTGGGGAGTGCCTGGAGGAAATCTACCCACACTACTCAGGGGTGAGATAGCCCCATCATCCTCATGCAACGCCATCTGCAGGCACAAGGTGGCGTCATTTGTGTCTGGGCGTCTCATTTATCCTTCAGTTCTGGTTTTTCAGCGGATGAGGATTTAGATTTGTAGCTTCTCTCTCGATTCTGATGATTAACATCTGCTTCTTGTTCAGGGCTGAAGTCGAGGTGACGATGAAAGGCTTAAGTTTCACCATCTGTCCCTCCTCTCATTATCTCTCTGTTGACATTCTGTGCTTAATCGATGGGAGGCTCGTCCGAAGCTCTTCGTCCTGGATCAGGAAAAGGTCTGAGATCATAAACCGTCTCGTTGTTTGCTTTTCCAAAGGTCAAAGAGACAAGTAGAACCTGGGCCAGTTTAGCTGGGTTCCTTCGTTTCTGGGTCTCGTGCTTAAAGACCAGCATGTGTTTTGGACAATGGTATGAATGTCAGCCAGTTTTACCAGCAAGACCAGCTAAACCAGCACCAGCCCAGCACTAACCATCATAAACCAACATGGAACATGAAACTCACATGGTCTGGCTTTCTGCCCAGCGTATTAGCATAAAAACACACCATACACTGTTGGTTTTATTGTTTAGCAAGGTCCGAAGTTTAAATATATGGAGACCGAAACGTGACAAATCAATCAATCAATCAGTCAATCTACAATTAAATACATGAATCAATAAATATATATATACACTGGACATAAATAAATAAATATTGGACTATTGTACATAAATAAATATATAAAGAAATAAAAATATATATGATGTAAATAAATTAATAAAAAAATAAATATATCGAGAAATAAATAAATTAAAACATTAATAAATATTGGACAAAAATAATCTAGCAATAAATAAATACATAAATAAATAAATAAATAAATAAATAAACAAATAAATATTGGACATAAGTAAATACATGACTTATTTATTTAATCCTGTATTTCTTCATGTGTTTAATTATTTATTTATTTACAGGTTTATTTATTGATTGATTGATTTGTCACGTTTCATCCACCATATAAATAACCCATACTCAAATGATATTTATCAACCTCTGTTTTTTCATTTTTGTGTTCTAATAAAGCATCAGATCTGATCGACGCACAACTGATAATAATAATAATAATAAGCAATAATAATGAATAAATAATAATGAATAAATAATGCAATGCAATGAATATGACTGCTAAGTTAATAGTAACAAAACAATAATGCTGATTAAAGCACGGTGTGTTTGTAAGATCCCACATGCAGCAGTAAATGGAGGAACAGAAGCAGCACAGGATCTAACAATAGCTTCCCGGACTGAGCTGCTCCTTCTTTATGCAGCGGCAGCAGCGTGAAAAATAATTAGCTACCCCCAAACACCCCCCATACACCCCCCAGTCATTAGTAAGCACGTGATACTAAACGCCGACGAGGACAGGAGATCAGAAACGTGATATACTGTATAATGTCTAACCATAACGGAGCTTCAGAAGTGTCTCTAAAAGGCCGTGTTTAAATTAGTTCAAATAAAAACCAAACTGTGCTGATGGACGATGAGTCAGAGAGGAAATCCTGATCATTCCGGATCTGATTTGACCTGTAGAGCTTCCTAAAGCAGAGGTCTCAGAATTACACAAGTTCTTTATTTAAATAAAAGTACTGATCTGATAAAAACGTAAAAGCTGAAAATGATCACTGATCTCTGATCATTCAGGCCATCCTTACCCTGCTCTCTCTCTCGCTCTCTCTCTCTCTCTCTCTCTCTCTCTCTCTCTCTCTCTCTCAAACACATTTATGGAATTACAAACTGTCTTTTATGCGACAGTGCAGCATATTTCTTGGTGCAGTTACAACACAAACAGGTTATTTCAGAATAGAGCAGGGAACGGACGCATTTATCTCTGGTGGCCCTCGTTGCAAACATGCAGCACTTCTTACTAAGGCTGTGAGATATTGAAATACATCTCGATATTTTCTCGGATTTTGTCCTAAAAGATAATTAGACGACACTTTGGCAGGGATATATCTCGGGTCTTAAAGATTCTGTGGCTTTGGCGATGTAATCCGTGACAGCATTCGTTACGTCGGTGACACCATCTGTTGCTGAATGATTCCTCTAAGGGTTGCTGGGTGTGTTTCTTTGCTTTGGTTGGTTTAAGCCTTGAGTTTGTCCTAATCTTTGTATTCTGCACGATGGTTTGTTTGCAGGTGGTGAAATAAGTGCGTTCAGCTGTCTTCAATGGCAACCGATTTCTAATTCATTTCAAATCCAAACCACCTCCGACGATGCCGACTGCGAGGCTGGTGGTGTCTGTATTTTGTCTCCTGGTGCAGTTTCTGCTCTGCGATTTCTACACCCACATCCACCTCCGTCTCCTTTTCTCAACCATCAAGCGTGACAATTACAGCATAATCTCAATCGTAGGATGTTTGTATTTGAAAGCGCAAACACGTGGGAAAGTAAAAGGCTTTGTTTTTCTTTGGATTTTGGATTGAATGATCGGCTGCAGCCAGAGTCCCTCTCTCTCTCTCTCTCTCTCTCTCTCTCTCTCGTTCATTCTCCCTGAGACGTGACCGAGCGAGGTGTTAAAAGTTGATGAGATGTGTAAAGGTCAGAACTCGGGTCACGACGAGCCCCGGCGGCCTGCTGCTCACGGCTAATGGAGCGCCGGCTCAACGTGGCGAGGTCTGGACCAGGTGCGCGACAGCGCGGGCGAAATTGCTCGGGGAGAAAATAATAATAATGATGGAAAACGTGCTCGCCGGGTCCTGATCGAGCTCGGAAACACACAGCGTGCTGCTAATAATCACGAGCGGCGGCGCAATAAACAGGGCCTAACAGGAGGTGAAGAGCTCGTCTATCTCAGATCTAATTATCCAACATGCAGCCTGACGATCTGCAAAGCGCTGTTTGTTTACCTGAGCTCAAATCACTAGCACTGGTCTGTGTGTGTGTGTGTGTGTGTGTGTGTGACACAGTAGGCCTAATGCTGCACTTATCATTTCTAATATGAGACGGTGTCGAGTCCTGGAGGTTCTGCAGACACTCGTGCTTTCAGTCAAAGTCCCGTTGCGCTCCGGCCTTATTGCAAAACGTTATTGCTAAACGAGATCGATATTCTTTATTAGCGCCGCTTTGTTCTGCTCGTCTGCAAACGGATCCGCGGTCCATACGATGCAGGAACAAACCCCTCATTAGTTTCCACGCAGATTTGTTTCACTACTAAAAATAATGCCGCTTAAAAACACAGAGCAATAAAACGAGTCTAAGCAACATCGACCTGCTCCTACACACACCTTCACCTTTTGGAAGGTGAAACGTAACACACCTGACACAACATACAGTCCGGATGGACGTGTGGGGAGAACATGCCAAAGACTCCAAACACAGTAACAGTAAGTGATGATTTCATTTTAAAATTGTCACGTACATTAAATGACTGAATTTTCCGTCTCACTCCCTCATCAACAGCCCGGCGTCTATCTTTGGACGCTGTTCCAAACTGTGCCTGGACTCGAACCCGAGTCTCTGGAGCCATGCTCAGTACTGCACCGGTGCCGTCTGGGTCTCTGCTCAAAAAATGTACTAAAAGTTCTCAAGTTTAAATATCATAATGGTCTGTTGCTGGAATTCTAAAGTTATTAGGGATCATTAATATGTAAAAGCCTCCGCTTCACCGGAATGGTAAGATCTGGGTTGCCAGTTCCTCAAACAGTCGGTCAGACTGACCAGATGTTTAAAATAAGTTATCTGTTATAAAATGACATCATCCAGTAACATTGACATTGAGTGACATGACATCACAGAGTAACATGACATAATCCTGCAAGCGTGACATCACATAATATCATGACATCATCCAGTTAAATGGCATCACAGAGTAAAATGACATCATCCACCACACATGACCAATTATCAATCAATCAGCAACAAATTAATTACTCCATGAATTACCAATCAATAAACCGCTAATCAACCAATTAGCAATCACCAATCCATAAGCAAATTAACCATCAACCGTCCAATCAATCAATTAATAAAACAACAAACCAATCAATCAATCAATCAATACAACCCCTCCCCCTCTCTCTCATTCTCTCTCTCTGTCTTTTCTTAACTGTTGTTCCTGGTTCCTCTCATTATCTCTTGAACCAGCCCCTCATCTCCTGAGACAGTGTGTGTGTGTGTGTGTGTGTGTGTGTGTGTGTGTGTGTGTGTGTGTGTGTGATGCTAAGCTATGGAAGGTGGGTGGCTGCACTTTTCAGCAGAACACGGCTCGTTCTGAACTGTTCTGTACGTTTGTAACAGCAGAGTTTAAAAGCAGAAGACAGAGGAACATCAAGAGTCAGATGAAAGTCGGAGCAGCAGGTGTTTACTTCAAACAAGACACGATCGAAACGTGGAGGAACTACGCCACCGTGAGCAAACTCTAAACAAAGTCGCCGCGTCTTTCCAGGAGACTCGGGTGGGGGGAACAGAGCCGGATCTGAGGAGGAACGAACGCGGCAGAGAGCGAAGCTTTACAAATTAAACCAGGAGCAGAGATAAAGGAGGAAGATCTTTATCCTTGAAATGAGATCAGGACTGAGAATGGAGAATAATAATGATTAGTAATAATAGAACACAAAAGCAAAGGGTCCTGTTTTTATCGTGGTCTGGGTTAGGAGAGGGTACAAAGCTTAACCCTGCCCATAAATGTCTATAAATGCACCGCCTGACCTTCACGTTGCAAGCGAGGCTCTCAGGAGCTGCCTTTACCACCGAGAAGTAATTACCAGTTCTAATCATTATTATAAGTAGAAGCTGCAGTTTCTGCAGAAACTGTCTCAGTGTACGCGGGACCGAGTGTGCCGAGATATGACTGTATTATAGTCAATGCCCTCCCAGGGGCCTCTGTGCCCCTGCCAGGGACCTCAAGGGCATCTCAGGTTGTATCTGGGACCAAGCCTGCTAAATATTGTGAATGTAGGTCAAAAACTGACTGAATTACAGTCAATGCCCTGCCAGGGATTCGTGTGCCGTGCCAGGGACCATAAGGGCCGCCCAGGAGCCCCAAGCGCATCGGCTTATGAGTCTTGATGTACCCAGGACGGAGCGTGCCAAATTTCGTGCTTATAGACTGAAAACTGACTGAATTATAACAGTTTTTTAAATTATTATTTATTTATTCATTCAAGTGAATTCGGACCTGGGGTGCCCCCGCATGACACTATTCTGATGGGCTGAATTCTGCAGGGCGTTACAGGCACAGCCGTCAGACCTCACGGTGCAGGTTATTAAAAATCTCTGCATGGATCTGTGAGCGCTGCTTTAGGCGGAATGTTCGAGCTTTTAGCCGTGACTCACTAATGCAGGTGAATGAATGAATGAATAATTTGGAAAAAGCTGCATAAAAGCTGCATAAAAATGGCCTAGCGAGCATTATTCTGTTTCACCAGGCTTCACAAAAGCAGCATTAGGGTGAACGTAATGAGAGCGAGCAGTGGAATGAACGTCAGTGTGTATGTTGATGTGTACATCGTGGTCAGACCGAAGTTAATTTACGAACGCCGTGCAGAATCACCGGCTTTTCCCCTCCACAGTCGGCGTTAATCCCGGTGGTTAACAAGCCGAGCGTGCTCGTACACAGTGTGATATTAGATTAGCATCACAAAGGCCTTTCCTCCGTCCGCGGCTCGGTCGGAGACTCAGAGGAAACGAGGAGGAATCTCTTTAACCTCCAACCTTCGGTATCAGCAAACAGATTTGATCAGAATTCACAGGAACTCGACAGTCACTGGAGCGTGGTGAGGCATCGTTAGGATTCTGCAGCGTTCACTCAGAGACACGGTCCCAATAGACTCCGAATCCCACAATACATTGCAAAACATGTTGAGTTACAGCAAAAAATACTGCAAAATAGGAAGAGCAGCATTCCCAACATTTTCCTGGGGCCGGATTCACAAAAGATCCCTTAAGACAAACACTAAGAAATTCAAGAATGTTCTTAAATGCAACTTTCAACAAAACGTAAGAAGATCCCACATATTATCTTAAGCCAATCTTTGTTTTCTTTCTAAGTAGATAAACAGAATGCAGTTAAACAAATGAGACAAAAATATTATACTTGGTCATTTGTTTATTGAGGAAAATGATCCAATATTACATATTAGTGAGTGGCAAAAGTATGTGACCCTTTGCTTTCAGTATCTGGTGTGCCCCCCTGTGCAGCAATAACTGCAGCTAAATGTTTCCTGCAGCTGTTGATCAGTCCTGCACACCGGCTTGGAGGAACTTTAGCCCATTCCTCCGTACAGAACAGCTTCAGCTCTGGGATGTTGGTGGGTTTCCTCACATTAGCTGCTCGCTTCAGGTCCTTCCACAGCATTTCCATTGGATTACTGTCAGGACTTTGGCTTTGCCATTCCAAAACATGAACTTTATTCTTCTTCTGTAACCATTCTTTGGTGGAACGGCTTGTGTGCTTAGGGGCGGTGTCTTGCTGCCATGACCCACCTTCTCTTGAGATTCAGTTCATGGACAGATGTCCTGACATTTTCCTTTAGAATTCTCTGATATAATTCAGAATTCATTGTTCCATCAATGATGCCAAGCCGTCCTGCCCAGATGCAGCAAAACAGGTCCAAACCATGATACTACCACCACCATGTTTTTCACAGATGGGATAAAGGTTCTTATGCTGGAATGCAGTGTTTTTCCTTTCTCCAAACATAACGCTTTTCTTTTTAAACCAAAAAGTTATATTTTTGGTCTCTTCCATCCACAAAACATTCTTCCAATAGCCTTCTGGCTCGTCCATGTGATCTTTAGCAAACTGCAGACGAGCAGCAATGTTCTTTTTGGAGAGCAGTGGCTTTCCCTTTGCAACCCTGCCATGCACACCATTGTTGTTCAGTGTTCTTCTGATGGTGGACTCATGAACATTAACATTAGCCAATGTGAGAGAGGCCTTCAGTTGCTTAGAAGTTACCCTGGAGTCCTCAACTATTACACACCTTGCTCTTGGAGTGATCTTTGTTGGGCGACCACTCCTGGGGAGGGTAACAATGGCCTTGAATTTCCTCCATTTGTACACAATCTGTCTGACTGTGAATTGGTGGAGTCCAAACTCTTTAGAGATGGTTTTGTAACCTTTTCCAGCCTGATGAGCATCAACAACTCTTTTTCTGAGCTTCTCAGAAATCTCCTTTGTTCGTACCATGATACACTTCCACAAACATGTGTTGTGAAGAGCAGACTTTGATAGATCCCTGTTCCTTAAATTAAACAGGGTGCCCCTCACACCTGATTGGCATCCCATTGACTGAAACACCTGCCTCTAATTTCACCTTCAAATTAACTGCTAATCCTAGAGGGTCACATACTTTTGCCACTCAGTAATATCTAATATTGGATCATTTTCCTCAATAAATAAATGACCAAGTATAATATTTTTGTCTCATTTGTGTAACTGGGTTCTCTTTATCTACTTTTAGGACTTGTGTGAGAATACACATTTTGAATTGTATTTATCGTTAGTTCCATTATTAGTTCTATTGAGTTTAAGCATCAAACCAAGCGTTCAGAAAATTTTGGCTAACAAGAAATAAAGGTGATGGTCGAAAAAATAACCAACAGGGAAAAAATCCTACTTGGAAAATACAATAATTGTAGGGAGCTTGGGCAGGTTCTCATGATAAACACCAAGAAGTTCATAAGAATGATCTTAAATGCAACTTAAGTTCTTAAATATTATGTTTACTCTTATCTTATTGAGGCTGCGTTGCCTTTCACAGCTTACAGAGTAAGACACATTTTCAATTTGCATTTACCATTATTTCCGTTATGTAGTTTCATCCGCTCCGAGGAAAAACATCAAACAAAGCAAACAGAAAAATATCCTTTATCGCAGTACGTGTCCCATCGCCAAAACTGTTTCAATTTTTATTTAGACACTTGCCTCATCATTTCTTACAGCCTAAGATAAGTGTGAGGCCATAGTAAGGTTAAGAAAACAGTTAAGAACGTAACGCTTTCAAGAATACCACTTGTTCTTAGAAAAGAGTTAAGAAGGAAAAGGATCATTCTTACAAAGTTATTTGAAGAATAACAATATTCTGTAACTGTTTGCTTAACAATGGAGTTAAGAACAAACACATTTAATGAATCCGGTCCCTTTAGAGCTTCTCACTTCCAGAATCTTCTGCAGAGACTCCAAACGGTTTACTGATCTCCATTTGGCATCTAGACTTGCCATGTTGTAAAGCCGTGTTGAGACAATGTGTAAAAACAGAACCTCAAGTCCAGGACTGGGGACCCTAGTAGACCAGGGGTGCCCCCCATGACAAAAAAAGAGCTCTTTTACCAGCGCTTTTGGGTATAACGCAAGAATAATATTCATAAGAAATGGTTTATCTGCCATGGAGAAGCAGCAACATCACGCCGTCTGACATCAGTTCATTTATAGCCATAGAAACGTGAGGTTAATATCAGCGACTAGAATCACTACAGTCACGGCCACATTCTGCAGATCTGTAACTATTGCAGAGTGGAATGGACTAAGTCAGAAGAAGCTGACACAAAGCAAAACCCTTTCACATCATGAACACATTCCTCCGATATCTATATCTATATGTATTTATATCCAGTAATTTATTTCAGAAGGCCTTTCTTTCTTGGTCTCGTTGCACAAATCAGAAGAAAGGATCTGGCACTGACACTAAAATCTCTCTCTCTCTACTATCGGTGGTTGTCGTTCGCCCCTGGGCTCGTGCCAGTCGCCTACTTGGCAGAACGAGAATCCCTACAAAAAACTGGCAGATCTGAGCAGTAATTGTGATGAAATGTGACAATGTGGCTGTTTGAGGAAGCCGCGCCGAACGTCGTGATGCACGAGAATCAATCTGCAGTCTGAACGGAAAACAAGAAGCTCCTACGATCCCGCTGTGTAACTCTGGTATGAACCATAAATCTCTCTCTCACTTCTCAAAAACAGGTTCTAGTACTTACTAGGGAGGTACCCGTTGTCAACTGGGCAAAATGTCTTAGCGGAGGCATATCTAGCAGTCAACGAACTCTCACCAAGAGGTACACTAACCAAAAGTAGCCTCAGAGAGCCTTTTATAGGGCAGCGCTATAAGGGATGCACTTTTACGCCCTCTTGTGGCAAGACCCAGTGTCTAATCAGACCACACCTGCACTCATGTACATATCTGCTGAGACAGAACTGCAGCAGTTTTGCAGCGACCCAACATTTCTATCTGGGTATGGCTTTTTTTGTCAGTGACTGTATATTAATGTAAAAAGAGCTGAAATGATAAAGAAGGTCCTTGCACTCAGTGTCACTGCCCATAAACTCACAGAGCTCAGATCTGCATGTACATGTCTGTCCACGGGACGTTTAAGTGTCTGATTTCTTTATTAAATACTCTCTTTATGAAGCAGAACGAGCAGATAATGGAACGGAAGGAAATGAGCGCAGGATTAAATCAGCACGAGGACCTTACGGAACTAATTAAAATGACCATTTAGCACTGACCATGAGATCGGAGAAACGTTTAATGCCTACAAAATGAAAATCAGATTTGATTTGCTGAATTATCCGGTTTACTAAAAGGCTATAACACAGCTGTGACATCTAAAGACCAAAATCTCTTCATCTTCACCTTCTAGAACCTCCTGCTGATCATCCATGATCTCTCTGAAGGTCTTTAGTAAAATTCTGTTCGTAGATCAGAACCCACGGCTTACAGCAGCATGACGTTTAACTCTATAAAGGTTTCAGAAAATCTCCAAAAGCCACTTGGCTGCCTTTTTTCCATCGACCTTCTGTATCTTTAAATCCAAATCATCATCATGTACGTCCTGCATCGGGCCTGCTGGAGCTTTGATGGGCAGACAGTAATGACCGTGAGTAAAGACCAAGCTTTTAGAGAAAAACCAGACACACACACACACAAACCTAAACACACACTACTCCTTACTGCTCCATATGGTAGGCAGCAGTAAAATGATCTGTAATGCACTCGCTTTCTTTTTACATTTATTTGTAGTCCTCCATCAGAGCGATACAATTACAGATTAAGGGCCAGTACTTTAACTATACTGCCATTGTAATCCCACCATGTGGACGTAAGAAAATCATCCAAACAAAATAAACAGAAATCATCCGAATTAGGTTACAATGTTGTCAAACGCACACACAAACATTTGCATGAATAGCGCTGGAGCTTCCATCAATCTGTACTGCTAATAAGGAATAACAAGCAGTTTGGTTTGTGAGTCCAGAAGAACATTCAGTCCACGGTTCGATCAAGGCTGAGTGACCTGGCTCTCTGTGGAACCTCTGGAGCTAATTGTGATTCTCGTCTCTGCTCTCAAGCAGCTGCTTCCATTAATGCTGGACAGTAACTCAAACACAATCACTCACACACACACACACACACACACACACAGAGTGGACCTAGTGCAAGAAGGCACGAAATGTAAAAATCTTAGAAGATCAGAACAGACACAGAGAAGCAGCGTGATGTTTTCCTCAGAACAGCTTCATTATAATTCAGTAATATAGTATTTCTACTAACAACAGTCATTTTGCTAAATTAAAACATAAGTAAAACTCTCATCTTATGTAAAATGGTCATCCTGACATCACCACCTTTCACAGCTCTGAAAAGCACCAAGAGACCACTTCAAAATTCTCCAGTTTTATTCTTTGTAGGTTCTCAATGTGTTTGAGTGAAAAGGAAATGTTCTAGTTTTATCCTATAAATGTCTGACAAATTCCAAATAGAAATATTTTTTTGCAGCAGTGACGAGAGCATTTATTCGCTGTAAATGGCAACTGGTCAAAACAACTAAAGAAGATGCCGTGTTTTCAGACCTCGAGTAATACTACAAATAATAATAATACAAAGCAAACGAGTTTATGTTCATTTTCTAAAAACAATACTAATGTTAGGTAAGTTCAGAAATCAATACTTCAGTTCAGATGTCAATAAACCAATCAATAAATCAATCACAGCTTTCATGTGTCTTGTACTTCTCAGTGAATAAGATTTGGTTCAGGTTCCTGTGTTGGAATTCATCAGATACAGGAATGGAACTGTTGCTGTACATGCAGAGTGTGGTCAAATTTGGAGTGGTCTCTTAATTTTCTCCAGAGCTGATCATTCCAACATCATCTCACCATCATCCCAAAATCATCCCATCATCATCCTAACATCAACATCATCCCATAATCTTCTCACCATCATCCCAACATCATCTCGCCATCATCCCAACATCGTCCCATCATCATCTTCTCATCATCATCATCCCATCATATTCTCACCATCATCCCATCATCTCACCATCATCCCATCATCATCCTAACATCATCTTCTCACCATCATCATCCCATCATCTTCTCACCATCATCTCACCATCACCCCAACATCATCACCCCAACATCATCTCATAATCATCCCAACATCATCTTACCATCATCCCAACATCATCCCATCATATTCTCACCATCATCCCATCATCTCACCATCATCCCATCATTATCCCATCACCATCCTAACATCATCTTCTCACCATCATCATCCCAACATCATCACCCCAACATCATCTCATAATCACCCCAACATCATCTTACCATCATCCCAACATCATCCCATCATATTCTCACCATCATCCCATCATCTCACCATCATCCCATCATTATCCCATCACCATCCTAACATCATCTTCTCACCATCATCATCCCAACATCATCACCCCAACATTCATCTCATAATCATCCCAACATCATCTCACCATCATCCCAACATCGTCCCATCATCATCTCACCATCATCATTCCATTATCTTCTCACCATCATCCCAACATCATCTCATCATCACCCCAACATCATCCCATCATCATCTTCTCATCATCATCATCCCATCATATTCTCACCATCATCCCAACATCATCTCATCATCATTCCATCATCTTCTCACCATCATCCCATCATCTTCTCACCATCATCTCAACATCATCTCATAATCATCCCAACATCATCTCACCATCACCCCAACACCATCCCACCATCATCCCAACATCATCTTCTCACCATCATCCCAACACCATTTCATCATCTTTTCATTATCATCCTCTTATCATCTTCTCACCATCATCTCATCATCATCTCACCATCATCAAAACATCTTAATATCACAATCTCAATCAATCAATCACAATCTCAATATCACCTCATAATCATCAGCTCAGTATCATCTCATCACCATCTCTGTACCATGATATACCAAGAAAATAAAGAAATAAAATGATAAGATGAGACTTTGAGACTTCTAAATGCCATTCTAAAGTAATCATAATAAACGTTAACTTATAAAGCCAAAACATAAGAACTGTTGCTTTTCCATGTTTTTGCCGGTTGCAGATGTTGATGTACATTTTCTCCTGTGAGTGGTGGGGCTGGTTGTGGTCCTGCTTTAATATTTCTGGGTTTATCACTGTATTCACAGTATGGAAAAATCCGTATCATGGAACAGCCTCTAATACCGATATACCTCCCAGGTCTATCTCATCATCATCTCCAAAATCATCTCATCATCATCATATAAGATCAGATCAGATCAGATGTTCTTATTTAGTTCTTGTATTATTTTATGTTCCTTATGTAGTCGTTCATCTTTGGTCTTTTAATGACCGCCCTGCATTTTGCTCCTTAACAGTAAAAACTTTCACATTTTTGTTTTGCTGCTGATTTTGTTCAGTGTTTAGGAACTCGTTTTTCTTCTCCTTCTTCATCTCGAGGTAGGATTGGGTAGATTTACTCAGCTTCTTTCTTTCTAACCCGAAGATCTCTGAGCTTCTGCTCATCTCAGCCTCGGATTGGGATTCTACTTGCTTTTGCACAACAATAAGACCATAATATGATTTCTTTGTATCCACGACCTAAACATAAAAGCATCCGTCTGATTAAGGTTCAGTTCTGTCTGTATTTCCACTGCAGAGAATCAGTTTGGTCTTTATTTTCATTTATGATATGTATAAATTTCTTTCTCTCTTTTTAGGCTTTGTAGTGAATCCTTTCTGCCGGTTCCTGATAAGCTGCGCGTTTGTTATCGCTGCATAACAAACGAAACTCCATCTATCAGAGCTTTAAAGCTGATTTTAATTTGATTGTTTATTTATTTATTTATTTAATTATCCTCTGCAGTTTTCTCCACAGCTCATCAGATGGAAAGCAGCCAATCACTGCACGGCTCTGGAAGAAAATCAAACAGTAACGAGGTGAAGCGTTTTGCATGTTTACGTGATGCTCAGTTATTATTCCACAGAGAGACGAGATCCGAAAAACAGAACAAGAATCAGACAGAATGTGTATGATCCGATTGTCTGTGAGGGAACTGATCAGAATGATCGATTAGTTGATTATAAGAGGGATTTAAACAGCCTTCAGACCTTAGTATGGTTAAATGTATTGATTTGTATGATTTTTTCTTTATCTTATTCCCAGCTAATCATTAACCTAATTAATATCAATTAACATATTTAAACAGTACTTCCTATAACAAAGATGCTAATACGTTCAGAGCTGACCTGAAGCAGGTCTCAAACACATGAGCATTAAGTGAATAAGTTAGTGAACCACCTGTCCCTCATAACGGTAATCTGAGCTCTATCCCACTCGCAGCTCTTTCTCTTTCCCAATCAGCTGTATTGATCGTCCGGTGTGGGAGCTTCCTCGGGGCTTTGGGTGCCCCCAGGGTGGGTCCCAATACTCTCGCACGGCCTTGGGACAATAGCGCCTCTGAGTGGAGTGATTAAAAGCATCTTTGTATTCAACCTCCTGTTAGATCAATACCGAACGCAGCTGAGGTTCCTCAGAACGCTCTCGAGATGAGCCTGATGAGGAAGGGGTTAACAGAGGTCTCTCTCACACACACACACACACACACACACACACACACACACGGGACCTATAACAGATGCAAATACGAGACGCCCCATGTTCTCCTGATGTTCCTCACACGTTCTAATGAACCACTAACAAATCAATTAAGCAGACAGAATTGTAACTTGATCATCTGGAGAGGTGCCTAAACATCTGTGTTTTTTTTCCCCAATATGCTTTAAAATGTCCAGAAATGTGGAACCCACCCCATCAGAGCATCAGAGGGCACACACCCAGACCAAAAGTGCCTCAGAGAGGCTCAGCTATTGGAATGCCCAATGGGGTGCTCCCCTGGCATTACAGGTCCTGAGCTTGATCCCTTGCTTGACTCCTGGACAGGTTGAGTCATTTTGTGTTGTTGAAGGTTGGACTTTGTGTTCCAGATGTGTACACTCATCGAATTCTGATCTCGGCAATCCGGTACACAGTGATTCAGTCATTCAAATTCCCAATAGCGCTCTCTCTCAGTGCAGATCTGCGCTGTGTTTTAAACATTAACTTACTTATCATGAGGCGGAATCTCCATCTAATGCTCCATAAGTATTTTTTGCCCTGGTAAACATACCCGCTTTTAATCATTGCTCTGAGCCCATCTCTCTCGACTGCATTGTTACTGAGTTCATAATATCTTTGCACCACTTGCTTTTCTTGTCATCGCCTTGAGAAGGTCTCATCAAGAGATGTCTGAGCCTTTGGCTTCACTGCTTCACTGCTTCACTGTTTCAACCATAAGCTCAACCACTCTTGTTATTCCAACACGTTTTCTGCTGAGGCGATGGAGCAAGTGACTTCAAGTTGCCTTTTTTTTTTAAAAACAGCTCCTTTCCTGGGTTCTTTTTGTATCTCCGGTCTCACTTTCTTTTTCCTCTCCCCGCTGCTATGCCATGTTACGCAACTAATGCAACTCAATCACCTCAGCAGAAAACGTGCTGGAATAGCAAGAGTGCTTGAGATCTTCAGATTCAACACTTAACCGGTAGCTCCAGTGAAACAGTGAAGCCAAAGGCTCAATCATCGCCTGAAGAGATTTTCTCATCAAGAGAGACGAGTTCAGAGCAATGATTACAGTGACTACTTCATGCAAAAAGCATATCTGCATGGTAACTACTCCATACATTGTGTAATCTTGTGCGGCGAAGTAAACCCTATAGTAATAAAAGCCTAAAATATACCATGAAAAACATGATACAAATGTTTGCTCGTACCTCCCAGCACTATATCTGGTTTGTTTCAGATTAAGAGCAGGAGACTATATGAGGAGACTGTTTAATCTCATTGTTTTGTTTAACATAATGAAACGCAGAACTTAAACACAGAAACAGTTCAGTCAGCGCTCAGAATCAGATCTGGGATTTAATTTCCCTTTAGGATTGCTTTTTAAATTCGATGGTTTTAAAAACAAACTCCTGCAATCTCTAGAATTAAAGCTACAGAGTGATTTTTGCTTGCATGCATGCGTTCAGAGATTCCCGGTTTTGTTTTTGACAGCGCTGAGGCTCAGAAGGGCCCGAATTAAAATCTTCTGCTCCCTATAAAACATTTTCTTTTTATTCTCCACCAAATTTAAATCGCTACACGTTTAATAATCAGGCCTGAGCCTGGCTCGCCAAGGAGCGTTCCGTTTTAGCTCTGCAGCGGCCAATTAAACAAACACAATGCAGCCCAGACGTAAGCGGGCGAGGTTAATGAGTTATTTGTGTAGTCGATGCGTTTAAAGGTTAGGTTTCTCCATCCTGCTGCCATTTGGATTTCTGGTTAAACACGAAGCGTTTACACTCTTCCCCCAAACGACTGTAATGAGGGTCATGAGGCCACCGGGGGAATAAGGAACCCAGTGACCAGCGGAACCGTCTGTGCACACACAGAGCTTTTAGTGAAGCCGTACCACACTCAGCACGGGTTCATGAAGGTTACGTACGCTAAAATGTAAAACTCGTGAATCTCAGTTCAAAAGCCAAACTAAATGGAAAACCTATACAGGTGCTCTTCCAATTTAATCGACCCCAAGTCAAACCTGTGGTTTTATGCTCACGGAGTCGCCTCTCGAATCAGAACCAGACTCTGATCTGTTTAGTCTCAGAACGGCAGCTGCCGCAGAATATCATCCCCTAACGTTAAGGTCCTCTAAAATTAGAAATCCTACTGTTCTTAGGGGTTAAATCAATCTCTAGGTCCTGTTTCTGTCATTAGATGTTCTATTAAGGAGTAAACGCTTCATTTCTGAGCGCACTGCAGCTGTTTTATTAACATTAATTTCTTTACTTATGCTGCAGATGAGTAAATGTAGGTGTTTAATGATCTAAAGGTTTCTGACAATACTGCGGAGTTTTAATCATACAGCACAGAAACATGGTCTGAAAATAGAACCTGTAATAAATAACAGCTAACCTGAAATCAGACAGCAAAACCATATAGATAAAAAGGACATAAAACTTCAACCCAACAGTAAAGCAGGGTAGAGGTGCATCAGGGCTCGACATCAATCCTGATATAAGAATATAAGAACATTACTGTTATGGGGGCCCAGGGGGCGCACCGTTAAAAAAATAAAAAGATAAGGGTTTTCGGGACCCAAGTGCAGTTAGCTCCAGATGGAAGTAGTGAACCAAAACACAAAAAGAGAAATAAGACAAAGGTTCACACAAAGGAAGAGAGAGAAAGAGAAACAAAGGTACTTCAGTGGCTGAGGATCGAACCCGGAACGGACGTGTGAGTCGGTGCCGTGTTACCCTAAGACTCCACTCGGCCACTGAAGGAATAACCCAAAAAACTAGGCTGAGAGCTTGCGCTGTCAGCGTAAGGCGCCCTTTAAGCCGTTGCACTTACGGCGTATGGCCACTAGGCTGGCGGCGCACCACCGCGCATGCGCAAGCGATCGCGCTGGAACAGGTCCGCGTGCACACGCTGAACCAGCGTAGCGGTAGCGCAGCGCTCGAGAACGTGCTCAGCAGACAGAAGCGCTGTCTACATTTACAGCACTACTGAAGCTGAACCAAGACCAAAGCAAAGGGATTGGAATAAAGATGAAAGGAAACTAATATCACACGCCAGGCAGGAGGCTGGCGGCGCACTAGTCCGTGCATGCGCAGAGCGATCGCGCTGGGACGGGTCGCGTGCACGCGCGTAACCAGCGTAGCGATAGCACGGCGCTCCAGAACGTGCTCAGCAGACAGAAGGCTGTTTGCATCTGTAGCACTACTGCAGCTGAAACACAAAACCAAAACAGAGAAAATGGAATTAAGATAAAAGGAAACCAATATCACGCCAGGCAGGAGGCTGGCGGCGCACTAGTCCGTGCATGCGCAGAGCTCAATTCGCGCTGGAACGGGTCGCGTGCACGCGCTTAACCAGCGTAGCGATAGCACGGCGCTCCAGAACGTGCTCAGCAGACAGAAGTGCTGTTTATATTTGTAGCACTACTGCAGCTGAAGCAAAACCAAGGCAGAAAAAGGAATAAAGACAAAAGGAAAACTAATATTACGCCAGGCAGGAAAACGGGGAGTACGGAAGCGAGGACGGCACAAGCCGCGGTCGCGAATGAAGAACCGCTTAAGGGAGACGGGAACGAGGCGGACTGCCGGAAAAAGACCTTGGGGAATCATTCACACACCCCAAGGCTGCGTGAAGCGACGCACGGTTCTCCGAAGAAACGGAGCATGGGACGGACACGCATGTACGAAGCGGTTTCACGGTACTCCGTCCACGGGGCCTTGGATACGCGTGGGGCAATCTGGACGGAGCATGAAACGGACGCTCGAGGATTATTGAGGGACAATGCTGGACTCTAACCAGCGCCCCTCGTACCTGCGTCGGCGAAGAACGGGCGGACCAAGCCCGATCGCCGACCGGAAAGGCAGCACGGGCCACGCCGCCGCACGGCGAGGGAAGACCGAGGGATTGCTACCCAGGAACCGGTGACCAGGGGGATCTGACCCTGTCCTGATCTTCTACAGCCCTATCTTACCTCAATCCTTGTGGACTCTACCAAGCTGGCTCTCTGCAAAGAGCGAGCTTTACCCATGTCCCTGCCTACCTGTGGTCACCGATCACAGAAGGTAAGCAAGCGGTGTCTTTTGTGGTTCTGAGAGTGGTCACTAAAATGGAGGTGAAGCGCGGGATCAGCTGTCACCAAAACGCGCGGTCTAGCCTATGCGTAGTATGAGAACGAAGTGCAATGGTAGAGCACCGACCGGACTCAGGAGAGGCCTTAAATACCTGAGTCAGCCGGTGCTGATTAATTGGCAATTAATGCCACGTTAAACCGGCGTTTGTGGGCCACAAAACGCCGTACGAGCGTGGGAATAACTTTAGGGGGTCAATGCTGCCCTCTATAGTCCACAAGGACGGAGAGCAGCCCGACCCCTTACAATTACGAACCCCAAACGCACAAGCAAATCAACACCAGAACTTTAGGCCAATTCAGGGCTAGTAATGAGAAAAAAAAACGAAATTTTGTGATTTCAAACAGGTGATTGTAATCATGTTGTGGAGTAAATATGATCAGAGGATCTCCAGTTTATCAACAAATGTGTAAGAAAATGATTGAAATGTTTAAAAACAATGTTCCTCAAAGAAAGACTGGAAGGGATTTATACATTTCTCCCTCTACAGAGCATAATATCATTAAACCATTTGAGGAATATGGAGGAATTTCCTAAAAAGCCAAAACTGAAGAAGAGGGGTGATCTCCGCTCCCTCAGACGGCACTGCATCAAGAACCGTCATTCATCAATAGCTGATAGAACCACATGGACAAGGGATTCCTTTATCAAACCTTTATCAAGCTCTACAATACAGAGTTACATTCACAGATACCACTTAAAACGTTACTGTGCTAAAAGAAGCCTTCTGTTATAACCATGTCCAGAAGCGGCGTCGGCTTCTCTGGGCTCGGAGGATCTGGGATGGACCATCATACAGTGGGAACGGGGATTGTGCAGACCCATCAGTGTTCCAGATCTTTTTTGGAAGAAATGGATGCTGAAAAGGACCATCCAGACTTATCAGGAGCAGCTAGGGTTAGGATTAGGATTATAACAGAAACTGCACAACATCTACGTGGTTTCTTTCTCTTTGCCAGTATTAGATGAACATGGCCGATCCTGGTACATCCTGACCCTCTGCTCGTGCTGGCCGGTAGAGGAATGCTGTGTATCTAGCGTCCTCTCATCAGATCCGCCCTGTGATTGGACGGCAGCTGCTTCTTTAAGGCGAGTGTTGGACAAACACAAACAAACGAGGTGAAGCTCAGTGACTCAGAGCTTTAATAAAGCTCAGTATTGACTCACTGGATTCATTCTGACTGGGGATCAGCTGCTACCGCTACCAATTACTGTCAGCTTACAGAGGGACCCGGGGGTGAGGAGTGGGGGGGTGCTTGGGGGGGGTAACATCAGGCCTTGTAAAGCCCTGCAGGATGTAGAGTCTGAAGTCAACGCAGCACAAATGAGAATCCTCAGTACACCAAGTATCACAAGCTGTAGGAAGTAAATGTGTTTCTGTACAAGCAGGTTGTTTGTGAGATAAACAGTGTGATGTATGATCATCTAATGAAGCCTCGGACAGACTGATATTCGAACAGCAGGAGTTAGATCGTGATGTATTTTATTAAACCGTATCAAAAGTGTATCTGGCCCACAGCAAATGTTCTAAAGCCAAAACATCTAAAGCATGATACTGAGCTTCAGCAGTGTACCGGGTTCCACCGACTGCGCCTAGAGTCTAAAACGCCTAACGTGAACAATGCTTAACGTGGTCTTATGTACTAAACCAATGATCTAGGCAAACCGAACTTCAATAAGTAATCTCTGCTGCTGAAATGATGAACCTGTGATCCAAAATCAATAAAATGCAAACGATACCCAACCCTAGATACGAACCAGGGAGATTCACCCAGCGCTCCCCCGACAGAGCCACTCTGGTTCTTTATGTGAAATAAAATCGAGTACAATAGAACACTGTCTCAAAGCAGCTTTACAAGGCCACAACCCCAACTGAGCAAACCGTACGCAAAAAACTCCCTAAATGTCATTATAGCAATAGAACTTGGGAGGACCACGACTCAAAAGGGAACCAAACCTCCTTCGCCAGCCTCGATGTATATATACAGCAGACCCTCAGTCCTCGAGCACCTCGGAACTCGTCGAATTCAGTTCTCGACCCATTTTGACTAGAAATGTTTGTCTCGTCCTTTGCCTGGTACTCGATGACCTTGCTTAAACTCGATTCAGATGCACAACAGCTCTCTCTCGGTGCAGGTCTGAGGTGGGTTTATCGTGTTTTTCTTCATTTTGACATCTACAGTACTGTATTCTTAGTGCAAATAAGTCTCCGTGGGTCCTAAAAAGGTTACTAACAAGAGCCAACCAATAGCAAAATGGGAACTGAATCCTCCAGAACACAGAGTAAGTGTTTTGCACTTTCAATCCATGACTCACGAATTGACATGAGATTTTTCAACACTTTATCATAAAATAAGCTTTGCGTTAATGATTTTGGGTAGCTGTAGGTTAATATAAGTGTTTTAAACGTTAACTTTTCATTACTTATGAGACGGAATCTCCATCTACAGGCGAATCATGATGTATTTGAACATATCCCCATCATAAATCAGGAGCTCCTGTACAGTACAGCTCCATTAATGCTGATAATGCCTCATACAGGGGGGATTTTCTGGGGATCTGGAGCCCATTCATTCCATTTACATTATTCCTTACAGTTGGTATTCCTTACGGTTCTTACAGGTGATCGGAGAAGCAGTTGGCAAAAGCAAGAAGAAGCTGAAGCTCAGTAGAGCATAGCACGAACATCAGCATCCGAGCTCTTAATGAGCATCCTCACATTCCACACGATTCCACTAATATGATCAATTTCCAGCACAAAGACGTAATTGGACAAACTAATTAGACACAGACTTTGTCGCGCAGAGAGCCTCCACGGTTCAAGCCTTCCGCCTACCTGCTGCGCTAAAATAAGACGGAGCGTCAAGAGCGTGCGTGCTAATTCGCCTCGACAAGCTTCAGCGCCGGGGTCGAAACTTTCCTCACCTGTACATGCGCCACGTAAAACGTGCAGCACAGCGACCAAAGCTGACAACGTCACGTCACACCACGCGGATTCGTTATTCACTGCAGACAGGGACTTTGTTACTCAGACGCAGGAGTATTTATTTAGGTATCTGTAACATCACTACATTATCAAAACAGGCTCCTCACTTTAGCTCTTATTAATCTATTTATTTACCCATTTTATCTATCCATCGATCTATTTTTTTTTATTGAAACAGTTCTTGCACCTAATGAAGCGCAAATCAGAATCCTAGGTTTATACTCGACACATTGCAACTACCGCGAGGGTGCACGCACCAAAAATGATGCAATTTTGAAAGAGTCTGACTATGCTATACTATTAAAATTTTATTTAATGAACTTTTCTTAAGCATTTATTCATTTGGAACTCTGAATTAAGGACTTTTCACACCGAGTCTGATGTTTACAGACAAAAAAAACATACTCCATGTTTTGAAAAAGTAAAAAACATGTATATTATAATGCCATCCTTCACACCGAGTCCAAAACTGATGGATCTTTTTAGTTCCTGAATTTTTTCCCATAAGTAATTCTCAGATATAATTCATGGATTTTATTTCTACATTTAATTCCTGGTTTTAATTCCTGGATTTCATTTCTATATTTAATTCTCCAGTCTCAGGAGGACAGAAGATCTTTGTGGATAAAGTATTTCGATTTAGAAATCTGAAGGTGTGGCTAAAGCAGTCTGAGCTACGACTTGCTTCCGAAGTCTAATAGGTTGTAGGAAGTTACGTTATTTTACGAACGTAGTCGATAAGCAGCATCATAAACGCTCCAGCCTATATTTTTAAAGTCTGTTTTTGCAAGCTGTTGTCCTAGTTTTGATTCAAAGAATTGAAATGCGTATGATTCTGTCCTGAGAGGAGTCGATTCAGTAATTCAAAACCCTAAGAACAAGGAGTCGACCCTAACATACGGAGTCGATTCCTCACACAGAAACTGAATCGGATCTCGTTCCAAGCGGACGGCGAAGTTACATCTCTAAAAACCGCCAGCTATTTAATGTGAACGTTTCAATGGTCTTAATACAACAAATCAATTAAGATTATGATCATTTAACGATTTCAAATTCGGCTCAGGACGCCGTGGATCGCTGAGGGAGGTGGAGTAAGCAGTGGCTCGTTATCATTTAAAGCAACAGGCACTCAAAACTGACTGTTCTGAAAATGCAAGTCAGACAAGCTTAATTTCACCAAAACTTATCACAGAAATTTCAAATAAGACTCCAGGAGCTGTGATAACTTGTGAAAAAGGGCTGGAATATCTCACTTTAAAAAAACAGAGTCTGATCACTCAGTCTTATGCAAAATGTTTGGCACACACGGTCATCTGTGGGTCCAAACATAAATCTGACACATTTCTGAAAGACACATTTTAATAAAACCATCAGCGAGTCCAGATAAGTTCTGAGACCTTATAAGAAACACGAGTGAATCATTCAGAAAGGATCCAAAACTTTTGCTCACGCCAAATGTTTATGTGTTAAAATGTGCAGAAATGTGTTAGATTTAAGTTTGTTTCTTCAGAGTTCATTTGGAGCATCAATAAGACGTCACCTGACTCATAATGTGCCTGGAGAAATCCCAAAAGGACGTGGGGAGAACGTACCAAACTCTCCACAAGCAGCAACCAGAGGTAAAGACTGAATCTGGGTAGCTAGTGTAAGTTGTTTTGTTTTATCGTTGAATATCGGGTTATTCCCTGCACTTATCTGATTATTTAACCAAACATCCGAGGGTTGGATAATAATCTACTGCTGTTGCTTAAGTGTTTTATTCAATCACAGCACATTAAGGCAGAGCCATTTCATCCCTCTCAGTATTACTCCATATCCGACGTGCTGCGTTCCCTCTGCCAAACCCGCAGTGCAACCGATCCACACCCTCCCAGCATTAAAACTCATTTATTCATATTTATTATATCGTGACGCTAAAAAGAAGAACAAAGAGCGAACGAACGCCGAGCGACGCTGAGAGTGGGTTTGCAGCTTTATTTTTCTCTCTGTGTGAATCATCTGCTCCAAATCGGGAACTTTTATTTTAGCCCAAACTCCCTCGCTTTGTCATCCTGTAGCATGTGGAATTTAAATCAATTATAAAAACTGTTTTTCCATAAACAGAGGTTTATTAACAAGTTTTGTTTCTCCTGGACTTTCTTCCCATATTCAATTGCTGGATTTAGTTTGAGATGTGCTTCTAGATTTAGGCCCCAGATGTATTTTTTTTATTTAGTTCTTTATATTTTGTTACTATATTTAATTCTCAGATTTAATTCATGGATTGTATTTCTATATTTAATTCCTGGTTTTAAATGCTGAATTTTGTTTCTATATATAATTCTCAGATTTAATTCCTGAATTTTTCTACGTGTATTCATGGATTTTGCAACAATATATATAAGACCTGGATTTAGTTCCTGAATGTTATTTCTATATTTAATTCTCAGATGTAACTCCTTGTCTTTATTCCTATATTTAATTACTAGTTTTTAGTTCATGATTGTTTTTTTCTATATTTAATTCTCAGATTTAATTCCTGGACTTTATTCCTATATGTCATTTCTAGTTTTAGTCCTGTTTTTTCTTTCAATATTTATTTGTCAGATTTAATTCTTGGACTTTATACCTATATTTAATGCCTGGATATACATTCTGAATTTTTCTTCCCATGTTTAATTCTCAGATTTAATTCCTGGTCTTATTTCCTATTTTTTCTTCTATACTCAATTCTACATTTAAGTCCTGGACTTTATTCCTATGTTTAATTCTTGGTTTTAGTTCCTGAATTTTATTTCTATATTTAATTCTCACGTTTAATTATTGGACTTTATTCCTAAATTTAATTCTTGGTTTTAGTTCCTGAATTTTATTTCTATATTTAATTCTCACGTTTAATTATTGGACTTTATTCCTATATTTAATTCTTGGTTTTAGTTCCTGAATTTTAGTTCTATATTTAATTCTCACATTTAATTATTGGACTTTATTCCTATATTTAATTCTTGGTTTTAGTTCCTGAATTTTAGTTCTATATTTAATTCTCACGTTTAATTATTGGACTTTATTCCTATATTTAATTCTTGGTTTTAGTTCCTGAATTTTATTTCTATATTTAATTCTCACATTTAATTACTGGACTTTATTCCTAGATTTAATTCTTGGTTTTAGTTCCTGACTCAAGTCATCCAGAAACGGGGCTAATTTTTAGATTTCATCCTCTGGTGCTGCAACAGCAACCCCTACCCAGGACTGGCTGGGGTTTAATTACATTTAATTCTCAGATTTAATTCCTGGACTTTATTCCTATATTTAATTCTTGGTATTAGTTTCTGAATTTTATTTCTATATTTAATTCCTGGAGGTAATTCCTGAGTTTTATTTCTATATTTAATTCTTAGATTTAGCTCCTGAAATATTCTTCTCATATCTAATTCTCAGATTTAAATCCTGGATTTTATTCATGAATTTTATTCCATGGATTCCATTCCTGGATTTCACTGCTGATTTTGAGTCCCACACAGTACTTAATTCCTGGGTTTTATTCCTGCTCGTTCCGTTCACACACAGCAGATAAACAGAGGGATGGAGGGAGCTTTATCTCATCATTCCAGCACTGGATTTTGTAGCTGCAGGTGGGACTGGGACAGAGCCGTGTCTGATACCACCATTATAACAAAATAGTTTGTGATTGATTTATGATCACTTCATGAGATTTTTGGGCTATATAACAATAATGAGTCCTGGTCAGAAACAAAGTTCCTCCTGTTTCACATTCACTAATTAATCCAGTTCTCAGTTTGTTTAGTTAATAAATAACGACACCAGAGTCTGCTGAGAAAACTGAGCCCAAGTATGAAATCATTGTAATAATAGCCACTTTCTTTTTCTGTTCCCTGAGTAAGTCAGCTGAGGATGAAGTGCAGGAGTGTGCAATCAGAGAGTTAAAGTTGATGTTCCTGATGCCACCCTGAGCTATAAACATCGAGTCTGTAAACAGGTGAAAGCTTTCTGAGCTTAATGGTGTTAATGACGCGCACTCCGTCCCCATTTCAACTGCATTTATGTAATGAAGAGGCTCTGCGTTCAGGAATCGTGACTCATCCTCGCTCGGTGGATAACTGCATTTATTTAGCGCGATGCCTTCCACATGTGAGCATCTGTGGCCGAACAAATAATGCAGCCAGAAATGTAAAAAAACATTTTAAGATGCAAATAATGAGAGGTGTGGAGCTTCCAAGACATGGGAGAACATACCAAACCTGGAGCTATCTTCCCTATCCACCCTCCTCAGTGACCCTGACCGTCACAACGGGTTTGCTTTGCTTTGTTTAAACATCTCAAAGCTATCAAAAATACAAAATAAACATAACATTAATAAAGGTGAGAAGGAGCAGCGTCGAGTCGAGTCGAGAATCTACATCCTACATACAGCTGAACGTCCATGCTGCAGCTCCGTTACTCAAGGTCTCCATGACACACGGAGGGTGAATACAGAGCTCACACACACACACACACACACACACAGACACACAGACACACAGACACACAGACACACAGACACACACAGACACACACAGACACACAGACACACAGACACACAGACACACAGACACACAGACACACACACACACACAAAGCTGGATTTTCCATATTTAATTCTCACATTTAATTCCTGGACTTTATTCCTATATTTAATTCCTAGTTTTAGTTCCTAATTTTATTTTTATATTTAATTCTCCCATTTAATTCCTACTTTAAGTGCCTGCACTTTATTGATATATTTAATTCCCAATTTTTTTTCTATATTTAATTCCTGGAATTTATTCCTATATTTAATTCCTGGATTTATTTCCTGAATTTTTCTGCCTACATTTAATTCTCACATTTAATTCCTGGACTTCGTTCCTATATTTAATTCCTAGTTTTAGTTCCTAAATTTGTTTCTATATTTAATTCCTAAACTTTATTCCTATATTTAATTCTTGTTCTTAGCTCCTGAATTTTATTTCTATATTTAATTCTCACATTTAATTCCTAGTTTTAGTTCCTGATTTTATTTTTATATTTAATTCTCCCATTTAATTCCTACTTTAAGTGCCTGCACTTTATTGATATATTTAATTACCAATTTCTTTTCTATATTTAATTCCTGGATTTATTTCCTGAATTTTTCTTCCTATGTTTAATTCTCAGATTTAATTCCTGGTTTAAGTTCCTAATTTTATTTCTACATTTAATTCTCACATTTAATTCCTGGACATCGTTCCTATATTTAATTCCTAGTTTTAGTTCCCAAATCATTTTCTATATTTAATTCCTGAACGTTTTTCCTACATTTAATTCTTGGTCTTAGTTCGTGAAATTTATTTCTATAGTTAATTAATGTTTTTAGTTCCTGAATTTTATTTGTATATGTAATTGTCACATTTAATTCCTGGACTTTATTTCTATATTTACTTCCTAGTTTTAGTTCCTGAATTTTATTTCTATATTTAATTCCCACATTTAATTCCTGGACTTTATTCCTATATTTAAATCCTGGATTTAGTTCCTGACTCAAGTCATCCAGAAATGGGGCTAATTTTTAGATTTCATCCCCTGGTGCTGCAACAGCAACCCCTACCCAGGACTGGCAGCCCATCCAGTGCCCTGTGTGCCACCCCTGATGAGGAAAAACGTGAATAAAATGTTTCAAACCAAGCTGCTATTCTTAGCCTAAATGATAAACAAACATCCTCCTGAACGGCACTTTATAATTTTGTCGAATCAGTTTGATACCAAACCCGTCTTAAACAGCAATCTATCAGCCAGCGCTCTGTACCAGCCTGATCTGATTCCTTAATGCGTCCTAATTATATTCCGTGCATTGATCTGCATAATTAATGCATAAATTAATTAAGATTTCGAGTCACCACGGCGTCTAATTGAGCAGGATGTTAAAACTCGGCTGAAAAATATTCGTTCTTCTCTCAGTGCCTGTCAGATCTGCTCCTACATGGAACCGGTTAGGAAAGGCGAGCGCCTGAGCGGGGAACCGACGTCTGAGTAACGCTTCTGAAGTTTTAGATGCTGGTAATAAAAAACAAAAACTGTGGCACGTTACTGAACTGATTTAAGAAAATAATAAAATAACTGCAGAAAGATCAAAGAAAGCTACGTAATGAGTGTGTGAGGTTCTAAAATGGTAACAACAAAGACACAAATATAGCTGTTTAGCGGGTGCTGCGTTTAATTTCGGGGTTCCCAGATCCCGCGAGTTAAAAGAACAACCAGGTCTATGGAAAGATTCCAAAGGGCACAATGTCTGTCTTAGAATAAGTGGATCTGGCAACCGTGTTACTCCCTCATGTTACCTTTGCTCACATGCGCAGACTGAGAAAAGAGACAGAAATCGAAGTTAATTCCTGGACATTATTCCTATATTTAATTCCTGGTTTTAGTTCCTGATTTTTATTTCAATATTTATTTCTTAGATTTAATTCCTGGACTTTATTCCTATATTTAATTCTTGAATTTAGTTCCTGAATTTTATTTCTATATTTAATTCTCAGATTTAATTCCTGGACTTTATAGTTTTATCGCTGAATGGTAACCTGGTTCTGTTTCCCTAATGCTGTCTCTGGCTCTGTTTATCTCTGTGCATGAGAAACAGCTCCAGCAGATCTTCTCATTAGCTGAACATTCCTGCCGATCTGCGTTCATTCTGCGAGCACAAAACCACCTTTTTCCAGAGGAATGAGAAGTGCAGGAAACATCCTCACAATGTCCCCTTCTTCTGCCCCTCGTGTTCTAAAGAACGGCCCCTTCAGCTCCGGTGCCAAAGCCTGAAACAAGAGACTGAGGCATGAAGGACCCGGGCTCACAAAGGAGCTGCTGTCAGTCTCCAGTCCTGTTCCTCTCTCACACGGGAACCTCCTACAGATCCTGAGGGAGCCGACAGACCCCCCGCCTGACTCTCTCCAAATTCTTACAATACCCAGTCGGGGGGGCGTGTCCCGCACCCTCTAACACGCTCACTAACGAGGCCTAATTTTCTCTTTTTTTGGTAAGAAGGTGGGGGAAGGGAGATCATTATAATCCTCCAGAACACGTCCTTAATCTAGAAAGATCAATGTCGCGATACGGCACATATTTATAGATCGGTCTTTCATTTTTCACCCCCTAATTAAATGTGTTAAAAATCTCTCACAGTGCGTCTGGTGTTTTGTTTTGCTTTGCGTTCGGTGGAACAGGACGCTGACCGAAAACAATGGACTATGCCTTTGCACACTGGTACTAATTAAAACACAACACGAAAGCATTTAGTACTGTACAGCTCTGTACAATACAGTCACTCTGATGTTTGGATCTTTTATATAACTTAAAACACTTAGTGAGATTAGAACGTTACGTTTTTCTATCTTTCAAGGCTGCAATTCTCTTTTCTGTCAGCAGGTGTCACAAGGGTTCCTAGTTTTCTGTCATTCAGATGTGAATAAGATATGTATAAGACTATATGTATAAGATGTATTTATTTTGTTTGTATTTATATGTATAAGATTTTTGTTTCGTGTTACAGCTTAACGACATCCGATCAACGTCCGTTTGCTTTAATGACCGAGGTCTTAATTATTAAAAATTATATTATAACCGGAAATAAAAATCTTTAAAAATAAAAATCTGGATGTTGCTCTGTAAACAGCTTTTTTTTAGCATGAGCATTTTACTACCATACATATTTGTCATACTTTGATGTTTTGTTTATATCTTATTATTTTTGTATTTATTTTCATTATTTTCACTTTGCACTACACTTACACTTAACATGTTTTGAAGGTGATACTGCGTTACCTGTTCTGGAATTGAGTGTTTCTCGAACTGGACTCATTCCCTCGTGGTTGTGTGCAGCCAGCGAGGTGTTTAATGTTTATATTCCATCGTGAGCGTTTACATTTTGGCTCTGCAGTGGATTCCGGATGCTGCGTAGATGGTAATGTTTTCTTGTGAACATACCCTTTATATTTACGTTACAGTCGCCCAAAAAGATGCCGTGACTACAGTAATGTCCGGTCAACATCCTTATCGATGACCAGCCTGTTTCACAGAAGCTACCGCAGCACATGGCTGTATTATTATGAACATTAAATGTAACAAAGTCTGGGTCTGTGAACTCTAACTCAAAAAGCACTTGTGCTAAACAAAACAACATTAAAAATGACCTGAATAACATATCAGGAGCTTGAGGGTTAAATCTAACCAGCATAAAACTCATGAAACATCGTTTCTAACTCATTTCTAATGAAGCAGCTCTAATCCAATAGCGTATCCGATAGCGTATAAATCCGACTCTCAGAGATCATTCTCGCCCGAAGCTCTGCAACAACGCAACATGTACGATATTTACTCGCTGGCATGTGGCAGCAGCTCAGAGAGGAACGATAATCCGTCTGCTCAGAGCAAGAACATCTGATCGGAACATCTGATCCAGCAGCCAGCAATCTGCAGCACGAGAAACTCGTTAATTAGTCCGAAAAAGTCGTACTTACTCACTATCAACCCTTACAGGTCTAAACTTATTTTATAAGCCTTATATAAAGGGTTCGTTAACGCAATCATCTAAGCAGCCAATCACACGGCAGCAGGTCGGAGCTGCTGAAGTTCAAACGGGGAAGAAAGGCGATTTAAGTGACTCTGAACGTGGCACAGCTGAAGTACTGAGATGTTCCAAACAGCACCGCCTGGGTTTTACAGAGGATGGAAAAACTGAAAAAGAGCAAATATCCAGTGAGGCCAGTTCCACTCGATACAACTGAGGTCCGCAGAAGACATCTCTGAACAAACCACACGTCTAACCTTGAAGCAGGTGGGCTACAACAGCGACGAGTGCCGTCCTGCCGGCCAAGGACCAGAAACAACTCACATTTTGATTGAATGATTGGAAAACCGTCGCCTGGTCTGATGAGCCTCGATTCGTGCTGAGGGTCAGAATTTGGCGCTTGTTAAATCTCTGCATTAAAATGTTTCCACGAGTCAAAAAGCCGGGGAGAGGCGGCGAGGAGCAGAGCGGACGTGGTTATGAAATGTAATCACGGCTCCGAGAGAAATCTCCCCCCGAATCGCCTCTGATTAATTACAGAGCTCGAGCAGACGGTGCCGCAGGGCGAAGGCGTCTCATAAAGCCTGCCGGTGGCGGGGCGGGGTGAGGGGCCTGTATTTGTGTGAGACGGTGAAGGGGGCGAAGGTGCGGCGGCGCTCGCATCAGAGCACTAAAACCACCATCAGCATTTCCATCCGCTCCTGACCCACTTACGAAACGCTTTTGCGCTGAGAGCTTTCGAAACGCAGCGTGAGAGCTTCCTCTGAGAGCCCTGCGCCGAAAAGAAAAACGCTCCAAAATGCTTTCCAGGATTAAATACGTGAACCTGCAACCTGATTTTAGATTTCTGAAGTTCAGCCTTCTCTAGATCCTAATGCATCAGGTCCGCTCGGTCGTACCGCCGCGGAATCGTCCTGGAAGGGGATGCTAATACAGCATAGCGTTCATACTCCGGATCTTATTAAATAGCAACATTATTATACGATAACCCTTCAAGTAACACGTTCACCACCTGCCAGATCCATTCAAATTACCCAGAAATCAGACCTTCGACGTCCAAGTGCGACGCCATCGCTGAGTTCAGCGTTAAAGAAGTTTGGATTAAATTAGCTGTGACTAATTATAGTCATCCTCAAAAAGCTCGAGATGAAACGTGACTAAGGGAAATGAACTATGGGTGGCATTATCTCTCTCTCTCTCTGTGTGCACTGAAGTCATATTAGATCGTTCCGATGTGCCCTGCCACAGGCTACGTCTCCAAGACGACCAATTTTATCAGGCTAGCCTTTGACCGGCTGAAAGGCCCCGAGGAGGCGAGAGCGAAAAACTATCAGGCCTGTCAGTCCAAACCTGTACTGCCTGCACAACAGAACACAAACCCTCACCACGTCCTGTTTGGTACCAGAACTCGAGCCTCTGACACCAAAGATAAAAGATTTGGTCCTGGTATATGAAACTTTGGTTCCAGAACTAGTACCTGCTGTGGAGTTGTACTGAAACAGGTACCGGGACATTGATACCAGAACTGGAACCTATGGTGCTGGAATTTCAAGCTTCAGTCTTTGGATCTGGAACTGGTATTCTTTAGTACTGGAAACTGAACCTTTGATACGAGAGCTGGAAGCTTTGGGGCAAACCATTGGTAACAGAACTTGTACTAGTGGATTTGTACTGAAGAAGGTACCAGAAAACTAGAACTGGAACCTGTGGTGCTGGAGTTAGAAGCTTTGATTTTCGATTCTGGAACTGATATCTTTAGTATTAAATATTTGGTACCAAAGCTCGACGTTTTTGGTCCAGGTACATAAACCATTGGTAACTAAACAAGTACCTCTTGTGTATTTGTACTAAAGAAGGTACTGGAAAATTGGAACTGGAACCTGTGGTGCTGAAGTTGGAAATTAATTTTTTGGTGCCAGAATCTGGATGTTTTGGTCCAGGTACATGGACATTTCATTCCAGAACTAGTACCTCTTGTGAATTTGTACTGAAACAGGTATCAGAAGATTAATACCAGAACTGGAGCCTATCGTGCTGAAGCTTTAACGTTTGGTTCTGGAACTGGTATCTTTAGTACTAGAAATTGAAAATTCCGTATCAGTGTTGGAAGTTTTGGTCCAGGTACATGGGCACTTTGTACAAGAACTAGTACCTCTTGTGGATTTGTACTGAAAAATGAACCTATGGTGCTGGAGTTCGAAGCTTAGACCTTTGGTTCTGGAACTTATATCTTTAGTACTAGAAATTGAAAATTTGTTACCAGAACTGGAACCTTTGATACCACAACTAGTACCTCCTGTGTGTTTGAAAAAGGTACTGAAAAATGTACTTCTGGTACTGGAGTTAGAATCTTTGATCTTTTGTTCTGGTGTATTTAGTACTGGAAATTTAGTATTTGGTACTGGAACTGAAACCTTTGTTACCAAAGACAGACGTAATGATCCATGTACATACACCACTGACACCAGAACTAGTTCCTCTTGTGGATTTATACTGAAACAGGTACCTACGGTACTGGAATCGGAAGATTAATGCCAGAACTGGAACTTATGGTTCTGGAGTTTCAAGCTTTAACTTTTTGTTCTGGAACTGGTGTCTTTAGTACTGGAAATTGAAGATTTGGTACTGGAACTGAAACCTTTGATACCCAAGACAATCGTTTTGGTCCATGTAAACAAATATTTGGTACTAGAACAAGTAGCATTTGTGGATTTGTCCTGAAATAGGTACCTGATGGTGCTGGAGTTTCAAGCTTTAGCCTTTTGTTCTGGAACTGATATATTTAGAACCGGACGATTTAGTACTGGAAATGAAATCCCCGATACTGGAATCAGTACATTTGGGAGAACTGAAGAAGCTTTAATGCTGGTACTATAATCAGTCCATAGAGGAACTGGCAGGTTTGGTACTATAACTGGTAGTCGATGTAATAAACACTCCCAACGTTGTGTTTTGGAAAGAACAGTGCGTCAGAAGAAGTGAAGTTTAAATTCTAATCTGAGTTTCTTAATTAAATTAAGGAACTGAAGTTATTTCAGCTTGGTGTTGCTATGATACGAACAGGCACTAAATCCACACCGGAGATCAAAAAGGGAACTAAAGGTTCAAAAAGAAAATGTGTGAGCAGATCATGTGGAACTAAATCAAAGCAATCATGTTAAAAATGTCTTTAGTCTGATCTGATGTACACGGTGAGGTTTGTTTAAAGTTCTCCAGCATTATGAGAGTGATGAACATAAAGAGAACCGGAACCAGAACCAGAACCATTCTGCTTTAAAAGGGGTAACAAAAACACAGTGGAACTGAAACAAGAGTCAGAACAAAAACACGAAGCGTCTGCCTCCTAAAGCGTCTCTAACTGTAGCAGCTCAGGCTAATAAAAGACAGAGAGACACGGCTAAAGGCTTTCACACTGAGAACGTGGAACCATCAAATCAATCCTGGTTCCTGATTTCAGAAAGAAACAAAACTGAAACTGAAAAACTGCAGAATAGAACAGATTGATTATAACAGAATACAATCAAATCTGGAGAGTCTGCTTCCATCAGCCACAGGAACCAAACATAGAGCAATAAGAACCAAATACAGAGCAATAAGAACCAACAATGGAGCGTTAAGAACCAAACAGAGAGAAAAAAAGAACCAAACAGAGCAATAAAAACAAATCTGGAACAAAAAGAAACAAATTTAGAGCAACAGGAGCCAAACAGGGCAAAAAAAAACAAACCTGGAGCATTAAGAACCAACAAAGAGCAATTAGAACCACAAATTCAAGTCAAGTCAGATCTATTTATATAGCGCTTTTTACAATGGAGCATTGTCTCAAACCAACTTTACAAGTTTAGATTATCTCCTAATAACTACGTCCAATCCCAAATTGAGCAAGCCTAGGGCGACAGTGGCAAGGAAAAACTCCCTAGTTCTAGGAAGAAACAAATGCAGCAACAGAACCAAATCTGGAGCCTTAAGAACCCAAGCTGCAGCAGTAAGAACCAAATTTAGAGCAGGAGGAGCCAAACAGGGCAATAAAAACAAGCCTGGAGCAATAAGAACCAAATGTAGAGCATTAGGAACCAAAAACAGATGATTAAGAACCAAAAACAGAGGATTAAGAACCAAATGTAGAGCTTTAAGGGCCAAAATGGTCCCTTAAGAACCAAACCTGGGGCAATAAAAAGCTAATTTAGAGCAATAGGAAATAAACAGGACAATAAGAACCAAAGGCACAGCAACAGAACCAAACTTGGAGCAATAAAAACAAAGCTAGAGCAACGGGAACCAAACAAGGCAATAAGAACCAAACGTAGAGCATTAAGCACAAAACGTAGAACAACAAGAACGCAACCTGGAGGAATAGGAACCAAAAATGGAGCAATAAGAACTAAACATAGAGCTCAATAAGAACCAACAAATAAAAAAACAAATGTGGAGCAATAAGAACCCAACTTGGAGCAAAAAGAACCAAAAATAGAGTTATTAAGAACCAACATATAGCAATAAGAACCAAACTGGGCAATAAGAACCATACCTGGAGTATGAATAACCCAAAAAGGAGCATTAAGAACCAGATTTAAAGCAATAAAAACCAAACAGAACAATAAAAACAAGTCTGGATCAATAAGAACCAAAAATAGAGGATTAAGAACCAAACGAGGAGCTTTAAAAATCAAATGTAGAGCAACAAGAACTGAGCCTCCTAAACACATCCATTCCACACACAGCCACTATTTTACTTTCTTTTCTGTTCTTGTTTTGTTTTTTTCTCTCCCTCTTTAAATGACATCACTCTGCTGAAGCTCCTCATTCAGTCCTAATATTTCTGTTCTGATGCTTTATGAAGCTCCAGATTGTGACCTGAAGGCTGGTGAGACTCTTCATGCAGGCATCACTCAGCCAAATCATCCTACACACACACACACACACACACACACTGATCGTCTTACCATCATTATGGGGATATTTAGCTGCTTTAATGATATAGAAACTAGACTCACAAGAGGTCTTTCACCATTTGTTTCTTTCGGTGATAATAAACTTCAATCACACACACACACACACACACACACACACACACACACACACACACACACACAGACACACACACACAATTGTCTGTCTATTCTTGTGTGGACATTTTGTTCTTTCAATGACACACACACACACACAGGCAAGTTTCTCTTTATATCACCATGGGGATATTTGGCTCCTTTAATGGTGTATAAACTTGACACACACACAACCACAAACAATCGTCTGCCTATCCTTGAGTGGATTTTGCTCCTTCAATCACACACACACACACACACACACACACACACACACACACACACACACACACACACACACACACACACCATTAATGCTGGTCCTTAGGGATTGGCAGGATTCTTATTCACACATAATCAGACATTCCTATATAACAAACGGTTCCTCAGAGTCAGAACCGTTCCTGATTTCAGAGCCAATCCAAAACCGGACCTGTTCTGTAGCAGAACCCTTTAGCAGTCCTGCAGATGCGTTATGTGCCGGGTCCATGTGGAACTACTTCAGCTGGATCCTAAATCCCGCGGTGGACCTCTTTAGATCAGGAACCAGCAGGTGGAACTTTTTACACCCCTGTAATCTTTGGAGGAAAAGCTTTCTGAATGCAACCCGAACCAGAAGCTCCCGGTATGCGTATGCGTGTGTGACGGTTCCTGATCACACGGTACCGGGTCTGAGCGCGTGTTTACGTTCTGCGCGACCACGATCCGCGTGCAGAAGGAAACCCGGGGCTCCGCTCTTACCTCTGGTTCTGATAACGGTTCCCCCGCGTCAGTTCCTCCACTCTTCCATACTGCTGCGTTTCCTTCCCGTTTCCCGGGAGTCCGGGCCTCCGTCCGCTCCGAGGAGCAGGTGCACGCGCCTTCCGGTGATGCAAACCGACACCGACACCGGTCCTCTACATGCTTCCGTAGTTCCGTGATTCTCGCCTCACCTCCGCATTGTATCAGACCCGAGGGGACGGATCTCAAATACGCGTTTCCAAACCAAAAAAAAAAAAAAAAAAAAACCTTCCCCCGCTGCTCGTTTCCTCCCGCGCGCTCCCGTTCCTTCAACCGGCAGCTCGAGACTGTATCTATTGTGAACCCCCCTTCTCTCTCTCACTCTCTCTCTCGCGCAGCTGCTCCGCCCCCTCATTTCCGACCTATGAACGTGCGGTCCTGGTGCAAGAAGAGAAAAATACCAAAAAATAATTATTGGCCAGCTTCATGCAGATCAGGGGCACCCTCTGCCAGGGCTTATAGGGCAGGACATGCCAGTACAGTACAAGGCAGCGGCATTTGAACCCACCTCTCTAAAGCTGCCCCCAGTTAACTTTTAATGAGACTCCAAGGTTTGATTCATTCAGTTACGATGTTCTCCCATAGACATCCCAAAGTTGTGCCAGGAGGTGGGCACTCTTCTCCGCCCGTGTCCATGAACAGAATAAAACACCCACTCAATATATTTTATTATTTCTTTATTTCCAAATCATAGACCACCTTTTTAAATGGACCATTTGATATGTCACAGGGTGGCATGGTGGCACAAGCAGCTTGATGCCCCGCCAAGATTCTCTGACTGTCTTGTGTGGAGTTTACACGTCCCATATTCCATATTAGGCATCAGGTCAACTGGGTTCTCGAACGTGTGCCAGTGTGAGTGCCCACCCATTGTACTCAGTGCCTGCATCAGGAAGGGCACCCGAAATGTAACCAGGTCCAATACGTGGGTCAGACCCGTTCTGCAGTGGCGACCCCGAACAGGAGCAGCCGGAAGATGTAGTAGTAGATGACCTGTTTTTGTCCCTCTTCGTCCTCCATATATATCAAGTGGGCGTGGTTACAGAAGAAACCAGTTCCGTACTTTATTCATCCTCAGTCCGTGTTTGATTAAAAGTTTAATTAAACAGATTCCAGGTAATACACAGCCCCGAGCTTAAAGGCCTTCAGGCTCTGCCCACCTCTACACCTGTGTTACTAATATGTACACAATTTTAAAAAAGTTCACCATTCTTACAAAGATCCTTAATTCACGGAAAAAGTTCAAAAGGTTCTGCTCGGAAACACGAGCAGGATAAAACTGGTTCATAGAGATGCTTCAGAAAGAATCCGATGAAACTAGAAAAGAAATTACAACAATGACCAAAAAAACCCCCCCAAAAAAACCCCACAACAAGGCTGAAATAACAACAACAAAAAAAACATCTGAATAAAAGGAAATTAAACAAAAGTATAATAGATGCAAGAAAGAATCAACGTAAGCAACAAGTAAAGAAGAGATAAAACCAAGACGCGAGTCGAGAAAGAGAGTGATTAGGAAAAAGAACGAAAAGAAAATAAATAAAAGGAAGAAAGAAAAGATGGAATCAAGATAACGAGGCACATTTCCCTGAGGAAAAATAATAATAATAAAAGAACCAAAAATCAACAGAAAGAAAAGGACAAGAAATGAGCTGAAAAAAAAAAGAATAGACAAAAGGAAAAAGAGAGCAGCAATAAAGAAGTTAGAGATTAGATGGATTGTTTATGATGAAGAAAAAAGACCTAAAAATAAATGGGGGCAACAAAAAGGCAAAGAGGAGATGACCTGAGAAAAAGAGGAGTGGAAAGAAAAAAAAAAAAAAAAAAAGAAACGAGAGAGTAAAGAAAAAGACAAAAAAGGATGAGAAGACAAGCTGAACAAAAAGGAAGAGACAAGAAAAAAGTAAGAACAGCAACAACAAGAGAGAAAGATGGACTGGAAGGCATGAGGTGCAAAACTGAGAAAATAAAAAAATTAAAGAAAAAGCATCAGAAAGAAGGAACAAGAAAAGAGGAGTCGAAAAAAAATAAATGAGAGGAAAGAGAGAGACAACAAAAAGTTAAAGAAAAGGTGAGAGGCAACAAGAAGAATGCTGAGAAAGAAAAGGAAAAGAAGACAGCAAAAAAGTAAGAAAGAGCAGCAACATGTTGGAAAAAATAGAAAAACAATAAGGCACAAGAAGAAAAAGGTTTAAGAAAAAAAAAAGTTATGAGACTAAATCAAAGTAAGCAGCAACAAAATGAGAAGGCAAGAAAGAGCTGAGAAGAGAAAAAACTTACACAGAGGGACAAAAGAAATACGCTGAGAAAGAAAAGGAAAAGAAAAGATGGGAAGAAAGTGAGGATAAGCAACAAAATGAGGCAATGAAGAGAAACAATACGGCACAAAAAGAAAAGCGGTGACTTAAGAAAAAAAGGTATGAAAAGTCAGGGGAAGAAAATAGAGACTGATTGAGTTAAATGAGGGAAAAAAAAAAAAAGAACCTAAAGGAAGAAGCCAAAAAAATAATACAAAGGGCAGAAACATATAACCCATTTTAAATTTCTTTTTATATTTCAGTGCAGTAACTTTTTAAATAACTATTTTTATCCAAAACTGCCAAGACTCCGCCCCACGCTGCCTGAGCAGCTAACGAACCTGTACCTGCACCATTAGGCCACGCCCCCTCCTTTTAAAGGACATCTAAGACCCTCCCACTGTTCTGACAGAAGAGCTTCTGATGAAGCATAAATCAGGCTGTAGTGCATACGGTTCCCAGCAAGCACAGTGTGTGTGTGTGTGTGTGTGTGTGTGTGTGTGTCAGCAGGAGCAGTTGCCGCAGCCCTTGACGCTGTTCATGATCTCCTCCTGTAGGCGGCGCCGCTCCTCCTCTTTCTGGGCGATGTGGGGGGGTACGATGGGGGGCGTGGGGCTTCGGTTGCTGTTCATTACTCTGCTGTTCTGGGTGTTCCACAGCTCTGCGTACAGACTGCCCGGCGTACTCAGCAGCGTCTCATGGTCCCCGTGCTCCGCCACCTTACCCTGAAGCATGATGGGAAAAAGGGGGCGGGGCACTTTGTCAGGTCGATTATTAAATCATATCCAAGTGTAACAATACCAGTTTTGTTTTGTTTTTGGATATCAGGTGGAACGGAATCATGTGACCTAGTTTGATACGTCATTGTTTATTCGAAAAACCTTTTCCATCACCTTTTTGATTTCTTGTTTCGGCTTTAGCAATATTCTAACTTTTTAAAAACTTTTTTTTTTTGGAGAACTTTGCCATTCTCAAAACTTGCTGGATGCAAAACCTGCTACAGAGACAAAGAGGGACAGAAAAAGAAAAAGAAACGAGACAAAGAGACTAGAGACAGATAGTGAGACAAAGGAGAGACAGACAGACAGACCGAGAGAGACGTGCAGATAGAAAAAGGCTAAGCCAAAAAGACACAGAAACCAAAACTGGAGACAGAAAAATATGGCAGACAGCAAGTGACACACGGGTGAGAGAGAGAGAGAGACAGAAAGACAGGACATGAGATAGACACAGCGACTGGAGACAGAGAGAGAGAAAGAAAGAAAGAAAACAAGCCCCACAGCCTAATGCTGCCACCACCATGCTTCATCTCAGGTACTATGGATTTTGTGTTTGGATTTCAGTCCATTAAAGTTCAATCCAGGTCTCATCTGACCTAAAACCTGTCACCACCTCTCTTTCCACCCTGCCATACGAACCAGATTTAAAGCTTGGTGAGATTGTTCTCTCTCTGTCTCTCACACACACACACACACACACACACACACACACACACACACACACACACACACACACACACACTTCATTTTTGTTATCCTACCAAAATGTTATTATACCCATTATTTTTGTTTATTTGAACAATTACTATAAACTTATTAATTAGGCATCTTAGTTCATTTCTTACATCTAAGCCGCCCAACAATGCCGGGTCCATTTTCGAGACTTGGTCCTAACAAGTGTTCTTCCTTATATCGTTTAGGGACTCTCCTTGCCACTGTCGCCCTAGGCCTGCTCAGTTTGGGATTAGCTTTGTAACTTAGAAGATAAAATAGCACAGTCTCTACAGAAATAAAGCTGACTTGTCAGAATCTCAGACACGGAGTAAGAAGATTCCATGATCAACGTTCTCCTGGATCAGCCGACCGGTCTGGGGCTCGATTTCGGCACGGTGTTTATTTAGACCCTGCTACTCCAAGGGACAACTTTACCCCTGAGCCCTTCTGAAAGCAGCTCTGTAATCAGGTGGAACTTCCTGTAGTGAAATCAGGACACGGTTCTGCGTATGAAGTGCACGTTCGGGACGTACTCGGAGCGTGACGAGTGTATGAGTCATGTGAGAGTGTGTACGGCGTGTGTATGGCGGATCACTCGAGCAGAGTTCAGTATTAGCGGGGTCTGAACGTGAGCCGGTGGTGAGCGGTGAGACGGATTAAGATCAGAAGCTCAAAAGCAGGAGGCCGTGTGTGTGTGTGTGTGTGTGTGTGTGTGTGTGTGTGAGCTGCAGAACGAGAGCGAGTGTGAGGAACCCGGAGGCTCGGAGCTGGAACACAGGCGGTGTGTGGGCGAGATCGCAGCAACCGAGCTTAAAGACTGCCAACAACAAAGCAACAGCAAAAAAAAAAAAAAAAAGAATAATAATAATAAAAGATCTATGGAATTCTCTCTCACAACGACAGCTGAACCTCTGCAGGCTGCTTCGGCTCACTGCTCGAAATTGCCACGCCGCTTTAAAGCCGCTATATGGTAGCGCCGATTGTATTTTTAGGTGCCTCTGACCCATTTTGAGATACGAGCCTTCGGTTTACACCAACAAACCTAAAGATGTTTGAGGGAAAAGCAGCTCGAGCAGCTCAGGGCCTACAGAGATGGAGCACAAGCGGCCTGCCCAGGACCTCAGGAGCTGCCCCGCGCCAGCCGGAGCCAAGATATTATCAGCAAGGACTTGTTGTCCCAGCACGTCCCACACATGAATCTGACCCCGATCTCACTGGGGGTGTAACGACCCACTCTGATCACCACACCGAGACCTCGATTCGATTTTCTCACTCGCATCGTTTTACATCCAACAAAAGACTTCTTCTGAACCATTAATCATGCAAAGCAAGGCAGGTTTTCTTGGATAAATTCTAAAACAGAAAACCTTTCTTTTGTCCCCTGCAATTAACAGAAATGACTGGAAACAGGAAAAAACTACTCAAAATAACGTTTACTTTTCTTGTATAAAAGATCGTCTTCAGTCACTGCAATTAAGAGAAATTAGAAGGCGTCTTATTTATGAATAATGGCACTGCAACACCCGGGCGCGACCTTAAAGGGAAAATCTAAATCAACAAACGAGTTCCCTCACAACGGAAGATACGCTTCCGGGAGCGTGACATAGATTTGTCTTTTTCTTTTTTCTTTACTTCTTCTGTTGTTATCCTCGCCTCTTCTCTTTCTTTCCTCTTCCGTATTTTCCTGTTATTTTTCTCTTTATTTTCTGCTTCTCTTTCTTTTTTCATTACCTTTCCCTTTTTCTGCTCCTGTCATCTTTTTGTTTCTATCCTTTTCTATACATTAATTTTATTTCCTTTGTCTTTTTACATGTACTTCATAATGTTTTTGTCTTTATTAAATTTGTTCTTTTTCTTCCTTTCTTTGTTTGTTTAACCTCTTTCCCTTTCTTGTTTTGTCTTCTATCTTGTATTTAGTTGCATACTTTGTTTACTTCTGTTCTTTTTTTCTTTCACATTTCTTATTCTTCTTTTCTCTATTATATTTTCTTTTTTTTTTCGTTTTTAAAGTGCAATTTGTTTTTCTTCCTTTTTTCCCCCTTTCACTTGTATTTAGTTTTCTTTAACTGTTTTTTCCTGAATATTTTCTTTCATGATTTGCATTTTGTACTTTCATTCTAGTTTATATTCCCCTTTATTTTTTCTGTCTTTTGATATTATTTCTTTTCCTTTTGTTTTTCATTTTAAATTTCTTACCTTTTCATGCTTTGTCTTTTATTGATGTTTTTCTGTTGTTATATTTGCCTTCTTTCTCCATCTTCTTCCCTTTAACTATTTTCCTCTTTTTCTGCTTTTCTTTCTTCATTACTTTTTTCTCACCTGTCACCTTTTTTTGTTTTTATTCTATTTCATTCTTTTTCCATTCTCTTTCCGTTATGTCTTTATTAAATAAGATAGCTCCAGTAGATCATTATTTAATCCAGTAGATAAAATAATGAAGTTTGGCCACTATGTTTATTTTACATACTATGCTGTTTTTTTTTTTATTTACTAATTGATTATTTTTTGGGGTGTGTTTTGTAGAGATTTGAATCGAGTTTCAGTTTTGTAAACAGTGATGCAAGATCTCCAGGCTTTGTAAAATCAGAATCTGGACCTAAAAACTCTGGGACGTGGCTTCAGATGTGAGACGATATCAGACTTTAGTTTATTAAAAGTATTTTCAGAGTCTTTTTTAAAATGAAAAGCAGGACGCTACAAAGCCCTAACCATAAAAGTTAGGACAGAGTTTGGAATTGTTTTTTTAGGAGCTGCTCCGACCCGGTCTCAGGTCTTTAATCCTGAACATTTCTCCCACACCCAACACGTTCACTATGAGAACAGACTGTACGTTAACACCTAATATATCGCAGAGCTCGAACGAGATAATCAAGGCTACGCCAGTCAATTAGAGTCAGAATGCAGCCGCACTGCTCGTTAGATTAATGAGCTCTGCAGCCGTCCTGCTCTGTCTCTCTCTCTCTCACACACACACACACACACACACACACACACACACACACACACACCCACCCACCTTAGAGCAATTAGAACGCCCTTAGAAAAGCTGCCAATGAACACAATCCTGAATAAAGGCTCCACTTTCAATTTAACTGCTTTAACTTTTATTAATTCCTGCATGGGAACCGAGTAACTCATTAATTAAATTAACGACGGAGCGTATCTGCTCGGATTATAGCCTGTATCAGCCGTGAAGTTCAGACTGGATAAGAGAATAAAATAACAGACTAAAAGTAATGTTAAGACTAAAACAAACTGGCTGCATTTAAAGCTGGGAGAAAACTAGAGCTGATCACTTCAGAAAAAGCTTCGGATTTCTCTCTCTTATGTAATACTCACATAACAGAGACGTGTTTATGTTATTCCCTATGTGGAAATGCCTACCTGGTTCCTGCATGTCAAAACCCCGCCTACTGTTAACCACCTATTGTCTTTGGAATTCAAAAACGATTTCACCTTCGTTTGCTTTAAAACAGAGGTGCATAAGGAAATGATTGATTTTTGTTCATAATGTTTGGTTTCATCATGAAGCAGACACTGAGTGTGTGTCGCTGTAGACTGTGTGTGTGTGCGCGCGCGCGCGTGTCTGTGTGTGTGTGTGTGTGTGTGTGTGTGTGTGTGTGTGTGAGAGACGTGCATTCACAGAGCTTCATCTCTGCAGTGTGTGTCCAAACAAAACGGCAGCAGGTTTGAAGCGGCATCACTTATATAATGAGTGAAAGATTTTTTTGTGTTCTCGAGGTCGGTTCAGGAGCGCGAGAGAGAGAGAGCCCGCGAGAGCCTGCGAGAGAGAGGGCCTGAGAGAGCCTGCAAGAAATAGATGTTCAAGGCTAACAGTAGAGCGAAGGAACACGAAAGAACACGAATAGTGAAGCTTCTCCCATCAGCCGTGTCATACAGATCAGAGATCAGCTAATGGTAAGAAAATCGTCTCAACATCTTTAATAAATTCTCTAATCAGCTTCTCTGGAACGTGGAAAGCCAATCAGGTCAGCACACATTTTGAGCCGAGCAGCACTACTTTTGGGAGGAACCCGTAGTTATAATTCTAAAGAGAAAAAAAAAAAGAAAGGAACAAAGAAAGAAAGCAATGAATGCTAAAGTGAAAAAGAAAGAAAGAAGAAAAACAAACAAACAAAAGAAAGCCATGAATGCTAAAGAGATAAGCACAAAAAAAGAAAGAAAGAAAGAAAGAAAGAAAGAAAGAAAAAGGAACACTACTTTTGGAAGGAACCCTTAGTTATAATACTAAAGAGAAAATAAAGAAAAAGAAGGAAAGCAATGAATGCTAAAGAGAAAAGCACAAAGAAAGAAAGAAAAAAACAAAAAGCAATAAATGCATAATAAAGGAAGAAAGAAAAAAGAAAATGCTATGAATGCGAAAGAGAAGAGCACAAAGAAGACGGAAGTAAAGAAAGAAGGAAAGAGAAAAAAAGTCAGTTTTTTTAGTTGCAAAACAATTTAGAAGCTGACGAGAAATTCCAAACAAATAAAAATAAAAGAAACAAAGAAGCATCGTGCCCGGTGAGTAGGGTTCTGAGGTGAAATACTGCGCCCCCCGCAGCACTGCATGACAGTGCGGTCACTGGAAGTCGGAGCATGCAGGAACGAGGTAGGGACATGGGCTCGGGTTCTGAACGCCACTCGCGGCTGAGGGAACGAGGACCAACCCCCATCAGGAAAGTGTGCGGAACCTGCTGTGTCCCCACCAGGAGTTGTTTGAGGTGTGGGACTTGCTACTTCTTTGGGATCTTACCTGATCCAGCACGATGATCTCGTCTGCATCCACCACGGTGGACAGCCTGTGAGCGATGAAGACCGATGTTCTGTTCCTCACCATCTCCTTCATGGAGCTCAGGATGTTCTGCAGAGCAGCGAAGCTCGAATCAGGTCGGGGGTTAGAGGAACACATTCAGAATAAATAAGCCTCCTGTGTAATAAAGCAGCCCTGGTGTGACTGACGGGAGTTATGAGGATCTCCTTCTGACGGGGCTCCGGTACGGAAGGAGAGAGCAAATGTTATTACAGGCCGCGTGTAATAACCTAGCAAACCTCGCTCGGAAAACCCAATAAAGCTCAGATCCTGCTACTGGAGAGCTACTGAACACAGCATTATTACTATCATTATTATTATTATTATTATTATTATTATTATTATTATTATTATTGATGCACCAAAATACAATTCTTGGCCCAAACTGAGATTTTGAAAGCACCGAAATTTAAGTAAAACCTGAATTTGTTGAATTAGTGCTTAATTAAGAAATAAGGATAAGTATGTGAACCTCCTCAGTGATGGAGTCCAGGGAAGACGTGGCCTCATCGTACAGCAGGATCGGTGGGTTCTTGAGGATGGCCCGGGCGATGGCCACACGCTGCTTCTCTCCACCTATCAGCAACCAGATACACGTTAGGGGAAAGAGATCATGAACCAATCAGCAGCCACACTTCATAATTATCCCTTACAGATCTCCATCATGGCCTCAAGTCATGTTGCTTCAGAGTTGGTTCCGGTTTGTGTTTGGCACCGACAGAGCAGGTACAAACAAATACTTGTTTATTTTGATAGTTAAACTGTTTTTGGCATATAAACAAATAAGCAGTCGTCATATTGAAAGATGAAAGTTTTAGATCTAAAGGAGGATGTAAAAAACTAACAGCAGGCATTTGATAACGCATGCAGGAAGAGGAAACGCAGGAGCGTTTGGGCGTGTTATCCTGTCAATTACTGGATAAAGCTTAAAGTCAAAGTCAACTTGATCCATCTTCTATGGAGCTTTTTACAATGGAGCATTGTCTCAAAGCAGCTTTATGTTAGATCATCTTTTTCCAGGCCCAAAGCCCAAACTGAGCAAACCTAGGATGACAGCGGCAAGGAAAAGCTCCCGAAATGTTATAAGAAAGACACCTTTTTTCGGACCAAGACTCAAAGGGACCAAACCATGCTTGGGCGGCTTAGAAGTTAGATTTAAGAATTAAACAACGTTACCAAATTAGTAAGTTTATATTAACAGTTAAATACAAAAAAAAGAGAGAACATATGTAAATAAAATACAATAATATAGAGAATACAGTTTTATGGAGAATAACACAGTTTCCGCACCTGACAGTTTGAGGCCTCGCTCTCCGACCTGCGTCTCGTACCCGTGAGGCATTTTGAGGATGGCGTCGTGGATGCCTGCCAGCCGGGCCACCCTGTACACGTCCTCCGGGGTGGCCTGGATGTTGCCGTACTGCAGGTTGTAGAAGATGGTGTTGTGGAAGAGAACCGCGTCCTGAAACCACATCATTAATTCCAGTTTATATTTCACAAACGGAGTCGAAGAGCAGAGACCGAGTCTAGTCATCATTAGACCCATCATGACACTGACCTGAGGAACCACGCCCAGAGCTCTCCTCAGACTCTCCAGACTCACGTCCCGGATGTTCTGCCCTGCGATGTAGATGCTACCTCGCTGCGGCTCGTAGAAGCGGAACAGTAACCTCACGATGGTGCTCTTCCTGTAAAGCAAGCAAAACTCCATCAGGAACTGCTGCGAACTCCAGGACACGTTCCTGAAGAGCTGCTGCTGGGCTCTTACCCAGATCCGCTCCCTCCGACGATGGCCACCTTCTTCCCGACCGGCACTTCGAAGGAAACCCCGTTGAGAATCTTCTGCCCCTCCAGATACTCAAAGTAGACGTCCTCGAATCTGATGGTGGCATCCTGAGGGGTGACCAGCAGCGGAGGAGCCAGCTCTTTCTCCTTCAAAACACAAAACATGAGGGGGGGGGGAATCATTTGTTTACTCCTCACTCCAAAGTAAATAAGGTTCTAATGAATCCCCTCCGTGCACCAACGACTTGACTCTCCGCTGGCAGGCTTTTCATACTCAGAACAAGGAATTTTATTTCGTCCTCTGATGTTCCCTCTCCTTTTTGGAACCACAGAGCTGGTTTATTTGTTTATAAAATGTTCAGGTTCGGGACGATCTTAATACAAACATAGCCGTAGTTTTTTAGGGGGGGTTCATGTCCCTCTCAAAGTTTGGTGCGAGGTACAAATTGAACCAGGCAGCAAATGTAAAACAAAATAATAATAAAAATTGCTTCATATAGTGTGTATAGTTTTGAGGCAAAAAAAATTCCCGTTACAGCATCTTTATTACAAACACAGTAACTAGAATGAGTTATTAAACCTTGCATGTTTAATTTCTAAGAATTGCTAGCTTCTGACCCTTTTGGCTTAACATAAGCACTCGGGTTTGTGCTCACTCCCGTTGCAGCTGTGTTATTACAGAAATCAAATGAAAGCCTCTGTAATGGATTGACGGTTGGTTCGGTCGTGTAGAAAGACAAAGACACACACACACACACACACACACACACACACACACACACACACGATCTGTGCCAACAACCGCACAGACTCTACACGCAGTAATTACAGACTGCGTGCAAAATTAGCCAATAAAGAAGCTTCATCAGGCAAAAACGCATTTCAAGCCGTCCGTCCCTCAGCACACAGACAGAGGGTGAGGGATTTAAATAAACACACCAACGAATGCCATGCAAATGAGGTTAAGAGAGAGACGGGGAGAGAGGCTGCCGCACAAAGCTGTGACATTTCACAACAATAACGCAATCACACAGACAAACACGCACCCTGAATGCTAAAACAAAATAACCTCGACGGCGCGGGTCAGACCAGAGCGACCACTAACACCCGGCCCGAGCTGGGAGGAGGCGCATTAGGAGCAGAACCGGCCCTACCTTGATCTTGGTGTCGACGCTGAGCAGGGTGAAGAGCGTGTCCATGTCGATCAGGGCCTGCCGGGTCTCCCTGTACACCGTACCCAGGAAGTTGAGGGGCAGAGAGAGCTGGAACAGAAGTCCGTTCACCATCACCAGGTCGCCCACAGTCATGGTTCCTTAGGGGGACACCAACACCGGCCTCAGGACACGGGGATACCGATTCATCTCAAAGGTGTTCTCCATTAAACCATGTGTGCATTTTAGCAGCACAGAATGATGATTTTCTTACGTTCATGCAGCTATTTTTCAAAGCAATATATATTTCTAGATGGTTGCCAAGTGGTTGCTATGCTGTTGCTACATTATTACTAAATGGTTGCTAGGCTGTTGCCAAGTGGCTGCTATGCTATTGCTAATTGGTTGCTAGACTGTTGCTATGTGGCTGCTAAGTGATGGCTAGGCTGTTGTTACATGGTTGCTATGCTGTTGCTATGAGGTCGCTAGGCTGTTTTTGCATGGTTGCCAAGTGGTAGCTAGGCTGTTGCTACATGGTAGCTACATTGTTACTAAATGGTTGCAAGGCTGTTGCTATGTGGTTGCTAGGCTGTTGCTATGTGGTTACTAGGCTGTTGCTAAGTGGTCACAAGGTTGTTGCTATGTGTTTGCTAAGGAATTGCTAGGCTGTTTTTGGCACTCCAGAAATGAATCTTTAAGGGGTATTTTGCTGTTCAAATATTTATGGTTAAAGGACATTTAGCTGTCTAGATACATATGGCTTCCATAGATACAAATTCCTTGGTTAACTGTAGTTTACTAATACTGCTTGTAAGAGGATTAGAAAATGTCTAAAATGTTTAAATGTCTGATTGCGGAAGGGAGATGAATAATAAAAAAAAAAAAAAAAATAATAATAATAATAATAATAATAATAATAATAATAATGAGAAGGAGAAGAACAACAACAACAACAACTTTGGCTTGGATGAACCAAATAAATAAGAATGAGTGCCCTAATATTTTTGGACACTGATCACCAGTCCTGGATTCCACATGGCTCTGGTTGCTTTAACTGGAACAACCTTTAAACAGTGACTGCAGCACACACAACGATGCCGTTCCTCACCTGCCATTATCCCTTTGCTGGCGAGCACCATGATGGCGGTGAGGCCGACGCTGAAGATGGCGCTCTGCCCAAAGTTCAGCATGGCCAGCGTGGACGTCGTCTTCAGAGAGGAGAACTCGTACACCTTCAGAAAGCTGTCGTATCTCTCCGCTTCATACTTCTCATTATTAAAGTACTGGGAAGAGAGGAAAGGCCGGATAAGGGCAGGAACAGTCTGTTCTCGTAGGATCCAAGTCTTTTCAGTTCTGATCCGATTCCAGTGCATCACTGCCGATACCGATACAGGAGGGCTTTTTACTTTAATATCATGATTATTACTGTTGGGACTTCGTAGGATGGGGTATCGTTTACATGTTATCAAATCCGATTCTTCTTATCCTATCGAGAATATTTATTTTTCATATTTCAGCTTCAAAAGTAGCCACTTTATGCTCTTTTCTTCCCATTAAAACCCACTGTAAGTAAAAAGCTTAAAGTGGCTTAAAGTTCCAAAGCAGTGACCGAGGAAGACCAAACATCTGTTAATTACTGACCATAAGGAATCTCCGCTGCTGGAATGGTGAACATTTAAATGGTAAGATAAAAGCTTAACGCAAAAATGAATCACAGGTTCATCGCTTCAGAGATTATTTATGATCAGTAGGAACTGAGACATTTGGTTTCATTGTTTGAGTAAATTAAGCCACGTAGAGTTCTGTTCACGTTAAGTGTTTCAGACTCTCCCGTTCTCCAAGGCAGCATGTGAGCTGGGAGAGCGTGGTCGGTCTGGTGCTTCACATGCTTTGCCTTTATAAAGGTGAAACGTCCTTTGTGGTTCCACACGTACGCCGTTCTGCATTTCCTCTGAGCTGCCCTAAACTCGATTATGAGTAAAGCAAAAAGAAAAGGCTGTGAAAGACACGATAAATAGGCCTGAATACCCTTTAAAATCATTTTCAATACGGATTTGACCGAAGTGAAACGTCTACAGGAATGTTTGTAACATTTCCGATTAAACTGAAGTTTATTGTTAATGAGAGATACAGAAAGCTGTGAAATGAGACAAAACGAAACAAAGCCCTCCATCCCCCAGAGTGCTGCGAGAAACCAGCCCCTTCATGAGAGCGGAATTAATTAGCGTGACGAGCAGAGGTGAGGCGATAAACACGGGTTTGTTAATCATACAGGGAATCAAAAGGAGAGGAAGAGGCTCAGGACGGAGTGATGAGGGTTAGAGACACGGTCAGGTTCATTAGTGTGTGTGTGTGTGTGTGTGTGTGTGTGTGTGTGTGTGTAGCCTCCACTGACAACCTGATAAAAAAAAAAAAATCTCTTACACTGTAATAACAATCAGAATATTTCATTACAGACGTCAAACTCTGAGACTCCCATCAACGAGGAGAACGAAAGCTAACGAGCAGCCGCGCAGGAGCGCCATAAACCATTCCTCTGCTGTCAGTGTTTAACATGAGATGTGCGCGTGTGTGTGTGTGTGTGTGTGTGAGAGAGAGAGAGAGAGAGAGAGAGTGGGTGGAGAGCTCATCACGTATGCACGCTGCAGTACAGTCAGACTAAGCCCCGTGTCTCAAAAAATAAAGCTAAAAAACAGAACACGAGGCGCTGTTTGTACCAAAGACTATTCAAACATCGGACCCCGGTTCGGTTCTTGCGCTTTAATGACACGCCGTGCTTCCCCTGAGCTCGTTATCATCATGTGATCGTTGGGACGGGGCTCACCTTTACAGTCTCGTAGTTGAGCAGAGAGTCGATGGCGGCGTTGCCCGCGTCGTTATCCGCCTTGTTCATCGCTATCCTGAACTGCGTCCTGATTATTAAGAATAACAAAAAAGATAACTTTAATAATAAGTGTAGATTTAACATTAAATATAACATTATATAAAACAATCTCATTTAATTTCAAAAATTATAATCAACATTTTTTTTTTTTGCTATTTGAAGCCACCAAAATGTCTTCTCTCTCTCCCAAACCCCGCCCTCAATGTCCACCCTCTCCCTAAACCCGCCCCCAATGTCCTCTCTCTCCCTAACCCCGCCCCCAACATCACCTCCAATACCAAACCCCACCCTCAACATCACCTCTCTCCCTAACCCCACCCTCAAAGTTTTGCATTTCAAAACCCCTCACTCCACATCTTCACATTCCAAACCCTGCCCTCTCCCAATCCCCGCCCTCAATATCTTTGCTCTCCCAAACCCCACCCTCAAATCTTTGTACTTCACCCCTCCCTCAACATCATCACTCTCCCGAACCCCATCTTTGCTCACACACCCCCCCCCCCGTTCGCTACCCCAAACCCCACCTTCATCATCCCAAACCACCCGACACACCCCACAGGGGCAGGTGTAGTGCGCGGGTTACAGCGTACCTCCACTGTGTGACGGCGACGGTGAACAGTGTGTAGGCCGATAGAGTTCCCAAAGTGACGAGTGCAAACTGAGCGCCGCACTTATAATACTGATAAACAGACAGCAGCGTCAGTGTTTAGTCCAGCAGATCAGGCAGAACAGAAATGAAACAGTCCTGTATTCACCAAACACCGGCGTTCACTCACCAGGATGGCGCTGACGAGTGCCATCTCGAAGGCAGTGGGTCCGAGGTTGAAGATGAGGGCGCTGAGGATGAAGCTGATGCCGCGCGTGCCCCGGTCGATGGCTTTGGACAGCGCCCCCGTCTGCCGGCTCAGGTGGAAGGCCAGGTCCAGGCTGTGCAGGTGCAGGAACACGTTCTTGGCGATGCGCCGGATGGAGCTCTGTGCCACCTTCCCGAAGACGGCGTTTCGCAGCTCGTTGAAGAGGGCCGAGCCCGCACGGGACACGCCGTCTGAGGGGGTTTCAGGTCCAATTAGAGCTCAGAAGCATTTTAGTAACGCCACGTTTACTGAACACAACTGAATGTATGGGGTTTGGCTTCAATCTACAGCTCAGGTTTGGGAAAACAGAGCATCAGTCACACAAGACCGAGCCTAGATTTCATTATGTATTAGGTTATAGCGTCAGTACAGTCTGGGATTTAATAAAACTCACATATAAAAAGGTCTAATATATTAGCTATAATAAATAAACTCCAGCTTTGATGCTTATACGCTTCCATCCAGAATGAATTTGAATTGAGATGAAAAGATATTGACTATTTCCGAGATGAAAATCGATATCACAAAAATAAATATCGTTTTTATATATATATATATATATATATATATATATATATATATATATATATATATGAAAGAATTTTGAATATTGGTGTGTGTGTGTATATATATATATATAGATTATATCTATCTAATACATATATATATATATATCTATAATATATATATATATAGGATATATAGAGAGAGAGAGAGAGAGAGAGAGAGAGAGAGAGAGAGAGAGAGATTGAGAGAGGGGGGAGACCGGAGGGAGAGAGACGAGAGAGAGGAGAGAGAGAGAGAGAACGAGAGAGTAAGAAGATGAGAGAGAGAGAGAGACGAGAGAGAGAGATGCGACCTGGCCTGAAAGATCTGCGACATCATCGACATCCGACCCTGCTGTTAGAGAATTTTCCACCCCGAGGTGCGGAGCAGCAGTGACGTGCAGTGTTAGATTCCGCTCCATAGCGGCTCTTCTCCTGGCATCTTATCGGGAGGCGTCTAGAGACTCGTTACCTACTCGCCCTGCGTTGACGGCCTGACTCTCTGAGACGTCTGAGGAGAGAAGTAGTGAACATGCTCCGGAAGGCCTCCGCGTTCTCTCCTCTTTTGAGACTGACGTACCAACCTGATGCCTCTTTGTGGGGTGATGGGAGCCCCGACATTCGTGTGTAACATGCGGAAGCATCTTTTTCCTCTTTGGAATCACGACCTACTTCACCCTTTGTCGGACACATTCGTCCCGAATGCATCAGTATCTCCTTCACCCCTATGATCCCGCGCCTTATGATATTTCCTTTGCCGTCCCTCCGTTCTCCTGATTTTGAGCCTTTCTTTCCGTCGCTCCGATTTGCTCGCCCGGATCGCCAAGACTTTTTATCATCTTTGGCCCTTCTGTTCAGCTCCCTTCTTAGACTGATGTCACCTGATCTTTTCCGGTTATATCTCGGATGAGTTGTGTTGTCCTCATGACCCTCGAGCGATGACGAGTCATCCGTTCCTGTGTCATGACACGGGTAGCTGGTGTGAGGATAGGTGCTCGGAGCCGAGCGCTACGTTCTTGTCTCGGTTCTTTCGGAGAGCTATTACTCAGTTTCGGTACCGTTCGCTGGATGGTGTCTGAGTGAGTTGAGGAATGTCGGATCGGAGAGCAGGAGAGTCGAGAAAGCGAGTCCCGAGAGGCTGTGACTGAGAGTGTACGAGGGACTTTCGGACGAGAGGGGGAGAGACGAGGGGAAAATAATTTTGCGCAGCACTAATAAACACACAACACGACGTTTTATGGAAATTTCACCACTGAAGACCAACAAAAAAGTCCTCTTCGAGTGATGCTCAGATAAACCACACACATCGCCAATATCGGGATTTTTTTTATGTTTAAAAAGAAAAGAAGCAAGGAGTCAAGTCAAGTCAAGTCAGATTTATTATATATAGCGCTTTTTACAATGGAGCATTGTCTCAAAGCAACTTTACAAGTTTAGATTATCTCCTAATAACTACGTCCAATCCCAAATTGAGCGAGCCTAGGGCGACAGTGGCAAGGAAAAACTCCCTAGTTCTAGGAAGAAACCTTGGGAGGACCAAGACTCAAAAAGGGACCCAACCTCCTTGGGCGGCGTAGATGATAAATCTAAGAGCGAACTAAAGTCATGGAGTCAAAGTTCGAATAGAATGTGAAGTACGCACATCGACATTAAGACATTAAGGAGAGTTTTATACAAGAGCCTGAACATCAGTAGATTTAGGAGAGCTATTCAATTACTTCCAGTTTTTTAAACAAATTTAATGTATTACTAATAGTTAATAATATTTTTATTTTATAAGTGAGCAAAATGGTGCTGTGGTTCCAAGGAGAAGAGGGAGCAACAGAGGAAACATGAAGACGAAACAAAACGCCATGTTTTCACTCGGTCTTTGCCGAGTATGAAAAGGCTGGCAGCGGAGAGGCAGAACGAAAAAACAGGAGCCGCTTCCTGCAGTGCAAAAGTGACGCTTACTGGTTAGGGAGTATCACAAAAATTGAACAGAGGGCAAATAAAATAAAATAAATTTCAGCATCCGAACAATCACAGCCAGAGGAGACAGACAGGATTGCCAAAATAAATTTCTGGAACTGTTCCATAAGGTGATTTAATACCTGGTTCTTTTATTTATATATATATTTTTTATAAATATGTTTTATTAATCACAAATAATAATTTAATAAAATATTAATAATAATTAAAGTTGGACAGTAACTAACAGGTTACACTTCCACGCATCACCTCCAAAAGCACGATGACTATTATTAAACTGTTAGCGAAAACAAACCCCACCCACCCTCGGCTAGCTGACACCGAATCGAGCGTAACCGTAGCGGCGGCGGCGGCAGCTGTGCGGCAGATGGTTCGAGCAGCGATGGAAACCAGAGCGGGTTCAAACGCAATATGGATATGAATCCCTGCAGATAAAGGTCAGGCGGCTCGTAAGACGCACCGTCCTTCCCGAGACGCACCGAACACCTGCCGAGAGACGGAGGAGGAGGGGGGGGCGCTACTCACAGCCAATCAGGACGGCCGTTGCCATGGTGGCCACCGTGTTTGGCGCGTCGCTCAGGTTCAACATGTGGCCCGACATCTGGTTGAGGCTGTCGACTGCATATTTAAACATGAAGGGCACCATCACGTTAGTGAGCTGCAGGAGAGGAGAGAGAGACAAGAAATCAAAACCACAAACAAACAGGGATACGGCTAGCCAGGGAAACTTCCCAACCAGTCTCGGGGAGCTTTGCCTGGCCACTGTCGCCTCTAGCTTGCTCAACTGGGTGCTAGACTCGACTTGTCAGAGCTGCTTTGAAACAATGCCTTAAAAATGCTTACAAGCCTAAAAGAAAACCAAACCATGCTACCTGTCATACACATTTCCGTTTCTTCCCCCCAGAAACAAGAAGATAGTGTTACCTGGTAATAAATGCTTTTGTTAAGGGCATTAAACCTTTTTTAGAGAGATGATGCATTTATAGCTTTAATATGTCTTTTTTTAAGTTCAGTAATTTTGTGTCTCACTTATTATTAGTATTACCAGTGGCCAAAAAGGCATTGCAGTGGTACCTCGGTTCTCGATGCATTTTGACTAGAAAAATGTCTCGGTTCTCAACGCTTCACCTGCTTAAACTTGTACGAGTCGAGCCACGTGACTCATTTCAGCCAAAACTCGATTCACGATTCAGTAAACAGTGATTCAGTGATTCAAATTCACAACAGCTCTCTCTCGGTGCAGATCTGTGCTGCCTTTGTGGGTTTCCTTTACATTTACATCTACAGTACTGTACTCTTAGTGCAAATAAATCTGCAAGGGTAGTAAAAAGGTTATTCTAAGAGTCATCCGAAAGCAGAGCAGCAATAGAGTAAGTATTTTGCTTTTTCAACACTTTACCAGAGGATAAGCTTTGTGTTATCATAAATCCCCATCATAAATCAGGAGCTCCTGTACAATACAGCTCCATTAATGCTGATGATGCCTATATACAGGGGGATTTTCTGGGGTCTGGAGCCCATTCACTCACTTTACATTATTCCTTATGGGAAACATTTGCTCGGTCCTCGATGAGCCTGCTGGAGCGAATGAACGGATGCGCAAGAGACGCTACACACTCCTCTGGACAGACTGAACATGAGCGGGCTGCTGCAGCCACTAATGGAAGTGAAATGGTTATTAAAGCTAATTAAAAGCTATCAGACAGTGTGTTTGCGCGGTGCATTAAGTCCGGACCCGAGAGAGCACGTGCTGCGGCGGCTCGCCTTCATTTTAACCCTCCGGCTCTGTAGAAGGAGGTCGTGAGGGATTTATAAGGGAACGTAGTAAGGGGTTTCACAGGCGTCTTTCAGGATCCCAGCCAGTCATGGATTCTCTCGCATATACAAACACGACACAAACAAACCCAACTCAGCATTTTGTTTGTGCTTTTGTGTTGCTTCACGTCTCAACCAAATATTTACTTCTTTTTCAATCAGCAGAAGGTTGGCTGGTCAAGACGACGACGTAAATACAGGAATAAAGAATAAAAGGAAAATCAAATCCTCACTTCTGAGGTGGCAAGGAAAGGGACCGTGATAAAAATCCAATCCTTATTAAAATAGAAAAAGGGGGAGACCGAGAAAGAGAGATAATGTGCTGCCAACACCCTGCATCCTAATAGCTTCACGTCTGGGTCTCGCTTCAGCTCGTCTACACCCGTGCCCTTTTCAGTACAGGGGGACGGCTTCATCCTCATGAGCTTAAATTAGCAGCGCACCAGAAGAGCACGGTTCAAATCTGATTCAGACAGAACGTTCGTCATCCCCGTGCTCATCCTGCTCGGCCCGATAAGGAGGCAATGAACGCCGAGAAAAACTGGAGACGGATTGTAATAAAGAACACAAACAGCTCCCGAGTAACAGCACCCATCAAAGTGCAGGTTACACCCTCTGAATCCATCACAGGCCTCCTGTACACCCAAGAATCCCAAATACAATTCCCCAAGGGTATGCATTAGAACCTTGTGACTTTAGGACCAAAATGAATATACAGCACTGTGCAAAAGTCTTAGACCACCATTAGATTTGTCGTTTTAGCAAAGGTATAATGACCTTATACCTTATATACACAGTCTAACCTCGTTATCTACACAGGCCAACCTCATCTCTCTCCACCTGTGATGGCATGGACTTCCTTCCATGCCTTTTTCCTCTAAAGCTGCCATCAAGCTCAACGTGCTGCCAGCAGAACCCCGCTAAGCCACCAGGAGGTGGCACTATGATCCTACTTTAAGCTTGTAACGCAGCCCCTGTCTTATCAGAGAAGTTATATAAGGAGGAGACCGGTCACTGGTTGAAATATGAATGGGACTGTAGTACAGAAGCCCCGCCCCCTCATTAGAAAGAGCCAATCAGCATATTAGGAAACGTGTCAGAGAGGAGGGACGGCAAGTCTTGGACCCTTTGTAGTGGCGGGAAGCGCATGCGCAGTAGCCGGAATAACCTTAATAAAAAAGGTATTTTCCTGTGTTATTTGAGCCCAACAATGCGAGTGCGTTATATCATTATCAGATCATACCAGAGATTCTAAACACGCCTCTTAAGCGTTCATTTCTCTTTCAGTTTCGGTTATACAGGTCCCTCCACCTCTGGGCGAGTGCAGACTGTAGATGAAAAGTGTACCTATAAATGTAAACTTGGATCGGTCACTCCGTATCCGTCTTCCTTATATTATGAGCTCACCTTGGCTCCGGCGAGCAGGCCGAGCGAGATCGCTACTCGAGCTCTCAGGTCCGGCCGGTCTTTGGGCCAAACATAAGCCAACATCGCCTTGAGGATCTTCGTCGAGTTCACCTCCTTCAGCTGAGGACGGAGAAAACAATTAGTGGGCTTCGGATCGGCTTCAGATATCTAACCTGTCCTCCGCCGCGTTACCATGCCTACTGTCTGAAAGTTGGCACGTTCTCCCTGTCTATATTGCCTCACAGGTTCCCTTAAACAATCACGAATGACTTAAGATGAACAAATCCATGGTTACTAAATAAATCAATACCTACAGCCAAGGTGAACAGTTATAAGCTTTAGACTCAGGTTGTGATTTTGTTTTTGTAGATACAAACGCACACCATAACTTACAACCCATAAAAAGAACAAAACAGGCCAGTTTCTTTCTATCCTTTTCAGGTCTGATAGAAGTGCGTGTTGTAGTTTTTATATAATATCAGGAAGTTTAAAGCTTCAAAATCTGATCAGGTTTATAAAATGTCACAATTAGCATGTGCATCAATGTTAACATGTCCAAGTGCATTTTTCCGTTTTACTACGAATGTAAAACCTTTTTTAAACACATATTTGAGATGCAGAACCCCGGCTTTACACAACCCCTTGTTTTCGGTTTATTCCACCCAGGCAGCATGTAACAGCTTTGTGCTACAAGAGCGCCCTCTACCTGCACCAGGACAAACTTCAACGTTTCTACACGAGTTCGATCTCCGTCTCCCTCGCCATCTCATCTACCTTCGCCCTGTGCATTAAAGTGCCCTCTCTCCGTCCGTCTGTCTCCCTCTCTATTCCCCGTTCTCAGCCCTGCAGGTGGCCCTTGGCATATCCGACACGGCCCTGTTTGGGAGCCTCGCTTGCCAACCAACCTATTTGCCACCTGCTGCCCAGACTGTTACAGAAACATGAGCAAACCCCGCCTAATCCCCTCAATACGGTCAGGCGGAGGCTGGATGGCACGGGGACTAAATAAATCAAATTAAAAATGAGCACCACCTGCGTTAGAACACGTCATTTCACAAATGCCATCTCAATAACAAATCTCACCACATTTTTGGGATCGGCGCTCAGGCCTCCTCCCGCGTGCCCGTGCCAGCAGGTCCTGTGTGGAATCTGCAGATGCTGGAAAGGAAAATTCAGTCATGCGGTTTAGTTCATGGAGCTGCTGTTCTGTGATGTATTCGTTGTTGTAAGAATTAAGATCTGTACAGTCCACACTTTCCTACTCATTTCTGTAATTTTCCATGTAATATTTTTGAACCGCAGTTAACAAGAGGTGTCAAATGTCCTATCAGATGCCACAAGGACTTTTTTGCAGATAAAAGCAAATAAAATAACAACAACAACAACAACATCAATCCCCCACCACAAGCTTTTAATACATTTTAACATCAAGCTTGCGATTTCCTTCAGCATCAGTAGCATTCCCTCTCTTTCTTTCTCTCTCTTTTTTAAAAGTCTTGCTAAACGTAAAACAGAAAAACACTATTAACTCACTTTTAAACCTTCCAGGATCTGCCGACTCGTTTCTCCTCGACTCCCGGTCCATGTCGAGGTCAGATTTGGACTCTGAACCTAAAGGAAAAAACGTCCAGAAGATATTTATTGCCTTTAAAACAAACAAACCTCCATCTAATAACTAGAGTTTGTTGAAGGGGTTTCCAATAAGACAGTTTTATGGTACTGTGACAGGCAATAAGCTTTATCAGTGCTTACAGAACACTGGCCATCTGCACGGTTCATTATAGAGAGAGTAATTACTCTGTTTAATTGGATGAAGTGCAGCACATTTTATAAACTAAAAATAAATATCACTTTAATAAGCACGGGATAATATTAGTTTTTATGAATCTGTCGCTGCCGAAGCATTTTGTCTGCGATCACACGTATCGTGATAAATATCGTGGTACAATATTTTTACCATATCGCCCAGCCCTATGGTCAATAATGGACAAACGCAGTGTTTTGGTTTTCAAGTGACTTGTTTAGGGTCCAGGGTTCAAATCCCGCCTCTGCCATGGCTGTTTCATGAAGCAACCAATGCTGAACGATGATGTTTTGATGACCTGATCTAATCATAAGCAGCGTCCTTGTGAAGAAATGGTGCGCCAGGCTGCCATCCAGTGAGTTTGGTTTTTAAACGGAGTGTTCATCGGGTCTGTCTCATTACTAACCGAGTGCCCTGCTGCCTACGTCCTATTTGGGGCGTTATTTAGTACATTATGAACACAGACGTTATAGGAGTGCGATTTCAGACGCTGCGTGTCTACAGGACTGAAAGAGGAGAGTAAGCTCGTTCATTTCCCAACAGCAGCCACAGCGGGTCAGACGCAGCCCTTCCAGTGTGGGACGGTAATGATAACGTTCATCATCATCATCCCTGTGGCCTACAGACAGACCTAAAGCTGCTGCTGCTTCTGTAATGAGTCTAATGATCAGCCTTCTGTCTCAGCAGAACAGCAGACGGTGCGTTCCTGTACCGATCTGCGCGCTCCTGCGCCTGTATTTTTAGAACGCGGTGACTCTCTCAGAGCTAATAAGAATCACAGAGAAAAGGTTAATTAGGTAACACAAAGAACCACTCACACACACGCCAGACTGAACCTCTGGCTTTGGCTCAAGTCCTTTTTTCCACCAGAGTTATTTCATTCTTCGAGTTATTAAGCTTCACTCCCTGACCTGAGTACAGGTATATTATGTGGACAAAAGTATTGGGACGCCTCTTAACCTCAATTCAGGTGATTCATTCAGTACCGATGCCACGGGTGCATAAAAACAAGCACCGGATCTGTCTGTCTGATGGAGGAGGGAAAAAATGAATGAAAAAGAAAGAAACAGACAGAGAGACAGAAAAAAGAAAGAAAGACAAACAGCCCTGGGCTGTGTGGGAACAGTTTGGGGAAGGCCCTTTCCTGTTCCAGTGCACAAAGTAAGGTCCATAACGGCGTGCTCGGGGTTTTGGAGTTTGGTTTGATGAGGAAGGACTGGACCGGCACACAGAGTCCTGACCTCAGTGGAACGGAGTTTATGATCCATAACCTCTCATCAACATCAGAGTCCGAAATCGTAAACGCTCTTCTGGGGGAATCCCCACAGTCACGGTCCGAAATCTGGTAGAAAGGACTCCACATCAATGCCTATGGATCTAGAACGGGACGGCAGAAAAGCATCATTCTACTCTCTCCACACTAGGGTCTGTGTATTTAAAGATGACTGGTGGTTCCTAAGACGAAGGAGGGGAAGGTGGCCACGAGCACGCCCTCACACTGAACGTGTAAATAAGTAATACGCAGGAGCTGGCTGGTGTTACCTCACCATAGAGACATTAGAGCAGCTCTATCATTTTCTGCATCCTCTGATACTGAGCCTGTTTAGGTTCTGCACAAGGCGGACTCTTAATCATTTAGAGGAACATAACCAGTCATTACTCACACACTCTAACGCTGCATGTAAGAACGTAACCTGGCAGGGCAGGGAGGGATCCGAAACGACCTTATCTCTCACCACAAGCCACATTTAGTCTCACTGTCCCCATGTGACAAAGCAGCCAGCTACTCAGAGCCAAAGAGACACGATTCTGATGAATCCACCGACTGCTACACACAGTCAGTCCTTATTAAAAGTGTGATTTATTGAACGCCGTCTCAACACTAACGTCTGAGACTAGAAAAACTCACACTGTGGGAAATTCAGAGTCACCAGTTAACCCAACACATCTTTGGAATGCAGTAGGAACCAAAGTACTCTGAGAAAGCTGCACTAACCGCTTGAGCCACCCTTTAAAGATGGGAAGATACACGACTGAGCTGAAGCTCTTTGCTTTTCTTCGGCATTTACAGAAACCTAAACAAAAGCTCGGACATGAGCTGAGACTGGATCTAGGTCTGTCCTTTCACAGCTCATGATTAGTAATATTTTAAATAATACTTATTTTAATAAAACTTAACACGTTAATTGTGATTCTTTTAAAAGCTACACAGCCATACATGTGGACAAAAACTTCAATAGTTACTTCTCAACAATTCAGCAAACAAAAACCTAAAGTATTTATTCTCTAGCACCGTAATGAGCAAAACCATATAAGGGACTGTCCCAAAACATTTGCTACTCTAAACCCCATATGCTAATAGCAATGCAATACATGGTATGTCAACTCTAACAGTAATTAAGGGAGCGTTCCGGACACAGTCCATGACCACACGTTCCTCATACGGTCAGCATCGTGCCTTTATCGTGGCGTCTGAAATGGTTACGTAACGAAAACGCGAATCACAGAGCCTATAAAATAACACCTTAACATGTTATTTATGTGTTCAATTTTCCCTTGACAGCATCCCAGGTAATAGTTAAGACAGAAAAAGAATGACAGAATGAAAGATAAAGTATAAAAAGACAGACAAAACGAAAGAAAGATGGAGAGAAAAAGAAAGAAATGACAGACGGAACGAAAGAAAGAAAGAAATGGAAATAAAGACAGACAGAAAAAGAAAGTAAAGCAGAAAGAAATAAAGAAAAAGAAAGAAGGGAAAAAAAACAAAACAATAAAAGACAAAGACACAGCGGACATGACGCAAACAACAGTTGTGTAAAGCACAAAGACAACACTTGCGGGAAAAAGTTCAAAATCCCAACTTAGACTATCACTAAAGCCTAAATGCAAAAAAGGAAAAAAAAAAAAAGACAGAAAAGCTTTCTGAAATAAATGATGACGTATCAAGCTGCAACTCGCTGTTCCACTAGATCAACCCTTTTGTTACATATAGACTGACTGTGGTAGCCTAGTGGGTAAGGTACTGGACTATGGACCACAAGGTCCAGGGTTCAAATCCCACCTGTGCCAAGCTACCACTGTCAGGTCCTTGAGCAACTGCTTGGATTGTAAGTTGGACTGTATCAATTGTAAGTCGCTCTGGATAAGGGCATCTGCTAAATGCTGTAAATGTAATGTGGAGGATTACAGCCTTAAAAAGATTGTAAATATCAGTAAACATTATTCCTCTAATAGCAAAGACTGAGTAAATTAACACCACAATTCCTCTTGGCTTATAAAACGCAGAGACGATTGAATCCTAAATGAACAACGTCCGCTTTAATCCACTACTGATGATTTATGGTGTAGTCACACTTCAGAATTAGATTAGATTCATTATGACATTATTACTGGTGGGGCCTGGAACATGGTGCTGATATTTCCTTACCGAAACTGACATGCTTCTTCTAACTGAATTCAGATCATTATACTATTTCTTATCACGATAATTCTTCAGAACACAATCGTCTAAATCTGAGTACTGTGCCAGTTTCTAACCGCAGGGCATCGCTGTGGGTTGTGTGTAACATGACGTTAGCAGGTTTAACTAATAAAGAGTGTATTTAAAAGAAAGCAAACACACCAGAATAACACACACCATGTTACTGATGGACTGAGGATAAACTATAACATTAGTCTCTAAAATTCAGACCATATTCCACACTGGTGCTGCTGGTTTTCTACATTTACAAACTGGTTCTACCTGGGGCTCTAACTGGACTGAACTGACAGTTGAACAGCACTGATGACTCTGCATTACCATGACCCTTGGAACCTGCAAAGGTTTGAAGCCAGGATTGAGAAAGAAAGATCAATCATCACAGCAGTAATGGTGCACTTCTAAACACAGTATTTGACAAAAGCACTGATCACATGACTGCTGTGTAAATATTTCCTCAGGCATCTATTCATTTTAACTTTTTATAACTTTACAACTTCTTATAATTGACTAAATGTACTTCATCAGTTAGAATATACAATAATTCCTTACTCTTAACCGTTTAAAAGCACAAAAACAAAACAAACTCCCCAGAAACCGAAAATTCACGGGCTGGATTCCAAATCCGTTGTACCACACTACATAAGGATTGAATTAAGCGACAATCTTTTCACCCTACCTAGCGCACTTTGTTTACAAAACAGAGTAATTCAGGACTGAACCACAAGTAGCGCCGGTTAGCGTGTCTGTCCTTGCACTAAGTTAGTAGGCCAGCACAGTTTGCCGTTAGCTCCAGAAGGTTAAAACAATGGTCGCGTACCTGTCGTGTTCCCTTCTGTATCTTATTATTGTAGCACCAGACGGAATACGAGCTGGATCTGTGAAGTAGAAGCGCTAGTCTCCGTCTCTGAACGTGAGAGCCGCGGCACAGCGGAACCAGGAGCAGCGCCATGATGAGCAAACTCCGGTGTACTGAAAAGTCTTGTCGCTGTCAAAAAGTTGACGCGTTGCGGGTTTACGCGCACGCGCAGAGCTATGCGCATGCGCAGTGTTCATGCGACCGGATTATCGAGTTGAGTGAGGTGCAACAGGTTTTGTGAAACGTAGAAAATGATATAAAAGCACGATCGATGAAAGTAATGTGTAATTTATAATGATGAAACACATGTTTATTACTATTAAACAGTTCGTATTCAGATATGGACGAACACGATGTGGACCATCACATAAAACTTGTGCCTGATATTTTTGTTCAGCACAACCAAAGCAGACCGACGTGATTATTTTTTATTTCACACAATATTAGCACAATGCATCCAAAAACACACAAACACAGACAATCAGAATATTACTATTTTTATTTTATAAAGCGCAAACAACTTTTTGGAGGTGTTAAATGTCTGATATTTACACAAATATGCAGTTAGCAACCGTAAGGATTTGCCAAAGTTAATCCTTGCTAATTCTCTTGCGTTGGCGCTTCAGCTTTCTGGCTAAATCGAATTCAGCTCTTTAATCTTCAGAATCCAGTTTTGTCTCTGTTTATATGACAGAAACTTGCTGTTATTTCTCCATTTCTGCCTGCTCGATCAACACCAAACGCCAAGCTAGCACCAACTCTGAAACAACACGAGTTATGGAGCTCCGTCACTTAGAATCATCATTTCCTTACAGCAACATCGGGAATAGACACAAGTATAGGGTCTAACATGGAAGGATACATCAGGAATGAAGAGTCACTGAGGTAAAACAACGTCTCAACCATGAAGCATGGTGGAGGATCATGTTTGCAGCTTGTAATCGCTGAGATATTGATGAATTAAAACTGTATGATGAAATGCTACTGTAGGAGGTCAGAGTAGATTAAAGTAGAGGATTAGAGCGAAACTGATGCAGCCAAGGTGAGGTCGGAAGATTAGCTACGCAAACAATTGTCCATTTTGGCGCAGTTAACGTAGCCTTAACTAGCAATAATGGCTGAGGAGAAAAGTAAGTGGGTTCATCACATTCTCAGCTTGAGAAAGGAGATCGGGGAGTTACGCCAACTTATCCAGGAGCTCTGACAAGACAAAAAGCATTCTGAGGAATATTTTAGCCTGTTTACTCCACTGTTGTGTGGTTACTACTGTAGAAAAATACTGATGTACATGACTACTGTTATGGATTGAAAGCTTGCAATAACGTTACTGAATAAAAGTGTTCTGTGTGTGTTTGTGTAAATCAAAACATGTATTTAAGATGACATACTGATTCATCACCTGAAATGATGTTGAAATGTTAATAGTGAGTAAGTAATGGTACAATGCTATTACTCCGCAAGCTAAGGTTTCACCTGCTCTGTAAATGCACCTAAACATCCTGAAATTCATTTAGACACATTGAATAAAATCCTACAAACACAAGACGTTTTGTATGGCATATATACTTTGCTTGCTGACACAGTTGCTAACAAACTGGCCAACTCACAGCCTATAAACATAAAAAAATGCAAACGATATAAATCATTTAACACAACCTCCCAAATGACGCAGTTGAAAGGCATAAAGCTAAAGCTTCAAAGAAGTATGAATGAAAAACAGAGTAAGTAGAGTTTATAGAGGAATTGGAAGCTGGAGCTAAACATGAAGTCATTTGATTTGTCTTTATAAGGATTTACTATTTTGTTTTGCTATTTTTAGGAAATAAATCTTACAAGTGAATGTGGGAAAAGTTTGAACCCCCCAAAATGAAGAAATTCCACAGGTAGAAGTCAAACCCAAACAGATACTGAACCAGAAATGATCTTAAACTATTGGTACCCCAAACTACAGGCCTCCTGTGGGGCAATGGCCCAAAACTTGGCCCCACATTACCCAAAAAGGGTGCCCAGGGAGACTTGGCCTGACATGACAAAGAGCTCCAGGGGCACTAAGGTTCCCTGTGGGCATGTACAACCCTCAAGAGATGTAGGCAAAAGTATTGGCACACTTTTATAGTTGTTACTATTATTATTCTGTATCTTAATATTATTTCCCACCTGTCTTTTGACATAGCTTAAGATATCGATACCAATCCAACGTACGACTGTTCGTTATGATGCCGTGCTGTGGTCTTCTGTGCAGCTTTTTGATCATTGATCTGCTGTCTCCATGGCAACTGTTTTCCCATTGGAAAGAATGAGGGAAACCACAGAACAAATAAATTTCACAGATATTTACAGAAATTTCCTTTGAAACGCAAACCCACATGTGTGTAAAAATATTGGCACCCCAAACCACTCTTAGGAAAAAGTATTTGCCCTGCTAAACCACAGAAATCAGCCACTCAAACGATTCAACAGCCTTACGAGCTCTAAACACATGGAAGCAAAAGTATCGACACCCCTTTCTCAGGAAACGCTCATTTCTAGTTCAAAGTCTGCTTTTATTTACCTCGCTGCTTCCGTCCATCACGTCCTGATGGAGCTCCTGTAATCACCCACTAAGTGTTTAGACTCTGAACCCGCTGACCTTCGTGTTTAATTCTGTGCTCCTGACTCGTTCAGCCTCCGGAGTAATGACAGGCCTCAGGAGGAAATTACAGAGCTCCTGGTCGTTAGAACAAAGTGCTGAATCGCAGGAGGACGACCCCCGGAAGCAGCTCGCTAATGTCTGCTTAATGCTCGCCGCTAGTACGCTTAACTACGGTGCCGAGCAACATCAAGTTCACCAGACAGCACCGAAAACATTCAGTGAGGACGCAGCATTCATTCATTCATTCGTTTTCTTACCGCTCCTAACAGGCAGCACAGGGTGAAAGGCAGGAACCAACCCTAGACAAGGGCGTCAAGCAATTGTAGGGAAAATACACACACAGGACAATTCTGAGACACCAATTGACCTAAAAGAATTTTGGATTAGGAAGCATTAAATTCCTGATATCACTAGTAAAAATAAAATTTTTAATGACCAGAACTGAATTTTTACTTCTGAACATAGAATCCTTACTAGTAAAAACTGGTGGAAATTAAAATTTCACATTAAATTTTCTCAAATTTAATAAAAAAAGAATAAACCGATCATTCAAAGCTAACACAGCTTGCCCCTTGCATTCAAGTTTTACTCTTACATGTAAAAATCATATTTCCTGATATCAAACATAACATTTTAACTGGAAAAAATGCATTTTTACATTTTGTTAAAGTGAAAATTACATTTTCACTACTAAAAGAATTTAATTCTTTCTTGTAAAAATTTCTTTTCTGCATTGAAATTAATTTTGACTAGTAAACCTTAAATTTCCACACGTAAAAACTTAATCCTTGATATCAACAGAATTTTTACTAGTAAGAATTAAATTCTTGAGATTAAAAAGATTAAATGTTGGATATCCAGAATTAAATTTGTACTACTGAAAATTGAATTCTTACTCGTTAAAATGCAATTTTTGCAAGTGGCAATAACGTTTTGGATATAAAAAAAAATAAACAAACAAATAAATAAAAGTTAAAACGGTCTTAAAAGCAAGCATTCAATTTTTAAAGATAGAATAACATTTTTGCAGGTTCAGATTCAATTTTTCCTAGCAAGAATTCAATTGTTTTTTTTTATTTTATTTACATGTTCAAATTTATGCTGTGATAGCAGAATTTTGAAACACCAATTGACCTGAAGTGCCATAAGTAGCTACGCAAGACGAAGGAATTTAAATTTTAATCAATGAAAAACTAAATTTGCACTGCTAACAAGAAATGATTTTAATAATTATGTCAGTGAAACATCTCCAACTAATAATTGTGGCTTTTAAGCACCATCTCACAAAATTAAAAATGACACGACTGACAACGTAAGCAACTAACACCTTCCCAGATCATCCAAAAAGGAAGTCCTCCTAAAACCAAAGTCACAGAACACAATCACATCTGGTAACATTTGCTAGAACAAACAGTGGTTTAGTGAACGCAGCACACAGACACACTGAACAAGTCTGGACTGACTGATTTATTAACCATCCCAGAACACCTCTATAGACCTCTGAACACAAATCCGACAGCATGTCATTAAAAGTGACTCAGCACAGATTATACAAAACAGAAAAATACAGAAACACGGGACGTAATGACTCAGAAAGGACAGACCGTGTGATTACAACGAGCTGCTGGGACTTCTAATCAAATGTGTTACATGTAGAGAATTTAATTCTTACTAATAAAATTTTTTTGGAACATTATCATTTGATTCTTACTAGTAAAAAACAGCAATTGTACTACTAAAAATGTGTCTTAGAACATTTACTAGTAGGAATTGCGTTTTACTCGTATACATTCTGACCCCAACACGGAAGAATGGCAAGCCATTTTAGTTCGTAATACCATTTCTCTTGATTTCAAAAATTCAATTACAATAGTAAGAATTTTAATTTCTACTAGTCATATTTCCTGATATCATAAATACTAATGTTATTTTGATATCAATCATTTAAATACGTAGTAGTGAAAATTATATTTTCACAGGTAAAAAAATTGAATTCTTACTAGTAAAAAAAATTTCTCCATTAAAATGAACTGACTAGTAAAAATTCAACTTTCAAATGTAAAAACTAAATTCTTGATATCAAAAATTCAATTATCACTTGTAAACATAATTTTTGATATCCAGAATAAAATTTTTACTACTGAAAATTCAATTTCTGTTAATGGAAATTTAATTTTCACATGTGCAAACTTAATTTTGGATAAAAAAAAATTTTTTAAATAATAATTCAAATTAATTATTTATTAAAACAATTAATAACATTTTTATAATAATTATTCATCAAGTTTTAATAACATGATCTGATAACAGTAAAAAAAAAGTCGCGACAGCGTGTTCTAATTAATTTTCACATTGGGCAAAATAATTTGACATGTTCATATTTATTTGAGGCTTGAAAGTCACAAATTCTTGCCAGAAGAGAATGGAACGTGTTAAAAAACAAGCACTACTCTTAAAAACTGAATTCTTACATGTTGAAATTAAATTATTACTAGTAAAAAACTACAAACGTTGTTTCAATTTTTACTAGTAAGAACTCAATGATCACATATTTAAATCGGATATCCTAAACACCTGGTATAAAGTAACAGCCTGCCATAGCTACACGAGTTATTATTATTACAGCACCCGCGTCTTGTACGGAAAATACAAACAGGACGTCGTACGCACTCAAAAACATCCGAACTGTACAAAACGAACCGTGACACGAAAATGATAAATCCAGTGCAAACAAGTGGAGAGAAACGAAGGTTAAGGTGCAGAGCGGCGTGCCAAAGGGCGGGCCGCCTTTCATCCGGTGGGACTCTGGATGCCAACACTGAAGGTGGAAGGAGAGCAGGTCCTGCAGTCGGCCGGTGTGTGAAGCGGCTCATAAGCAGCAGGACAGTCCAGAACAACACGCCACAAATATACCAAGGGTCACGTCACGACAGAATATACTGCTCAGTCTATTGGACGGGACAGGGGGTGGGGTTTCTATAACTATTAAGAAAGATGAGCCGTGAACACACCTGGTTTTGGGGCAAGATCTGAAAATGAATGGACATTTTGTTCGCGCTTTATTCCTGGTAACTGAAATAAAATTTGCCGGTACAGCTATTACAGCGCTCAGACGCAGCTGGGAATCTATGACTGGGCACGCTCAGCGCTTCGAATACAAATACTGCAGCCGCCCAAAGCCCACTAACCCTGGTAACTCTGAGACCCGCCGGCGATCGTCCGCTGAGATTCTCGCACGTCACGGAGGAGGTTGTAGACGATAAATAATTTAAAGAACAAAAAAAGTTAAAACCCAGAAAGATGAAGCCGCTCGATGATTCCTCTCTCTGAACACCATGCTCTGAAATGGTCCAGGTTTTTGGAATGCAGTCCCGCTCGGGTAACGTCTCATCGGCCAAAATCTGGTCCTCCTGACCGACCGGATGCTACAGCAGCTCAAAGTGCTTCTGCGGAGATTAAATAATGCAATTATCTCATCAGCCAATCACACGGCAGCATCAGAACGGGGATGACTCGACAGGCTTTGGACTTGAGACAGGCAGGTCTGAGTATTTCCGAAAATCTGCTGGGACTTTCTCACACAGCGCCATCTCTAGGTTTTACAGAGAACAGTCCGAAAAAGAGAAAATACCCAGCGGTATTTTATTTGGTCTTTTTATTGCTAGAATTAAAGTCTTAACAAACACTAAAGTCTGGACTTTGATTAATTTAAGGCCTTTTCACACCGAGTCTGAAACTGACGGGCTGCGATGCTGCACAAAATGTTTAACCGGAGCCTGTTCTAATTTCTGCCTTGTTAAAATCAGGCTGACCAATCAGAGCTCGGTCGCCGGGCAGAACAGCTCCTAAGAGTTTATAGGACAAGCAACAGGCTGCCTCTAAAAACATGGATATTAAAGAAAAGCTCTGGTGGAATAGAACTGAGAGGCTGGAGAATGATGGAGATAAAGCTCACAGGGACTGGGTGGAAGCGTTTGGTCATTCATCTAAGTGCATTCTAAGTTTTTGTTTTTTTAAGTTGATGACGTGAATAAGACACGGAGAAATCTCCGACACACTAAGAGAAGGGAATACAGACAGCAAAAGCAGGGAGTGTTTAGTGTTTAGACAAAGAACGCAGTGCGCTCGGTGTGAAGAGGCCTTTAATCTGAACTGGAGGATGCTTTATTGTTTCTGAGGAGCACTTACAGAAACTACACCCAGCTCTGCAGGACATTTCTGAAGGTTGCTGCTGATTCAATCATACTTACTATATCATGTAGCTCGGTCTGTTTATTAATCAATTTCCACAGTGACTGAAGCATCGATCTCCACCTCACCGTCTGAAAACACAACAACGTGCTTACAAACCTTCGCCCAGTAAAACACACACACACACACCCTGCAGAGAGTACACACTGACTGGGAGGGCTGCACAATACATCACGTGCATTATTATTCTGGACTTCTTGCTGCTACTTTCCATGACATATCTATCTGGTATCTATTATTTTACTGATCTATAGCTGCTCATTTGTTTGTTTGTGTGCTCATTTTGTTTTCATAATGTTGGCTACTATAAAGAGGTTTTCATTGCAAGATTGTTAAATGACTTATTTTGTCGCGTTAATGCTCTAATGTGATGCTGCTTTTAGTTTAATTCCTTAGTTTAAGAGTTAAAATCTGCGTATCCCTTCTAGCGTCTACCTTCTTCATTCACAGCTGAGCAGTTTATTTATGTTGCATTATTACAGCATGTTACAGCCTTACTGACGTCTGGTGAGGTCGGGTGAAAATTCCTACATCTTTTAAATATCGCAGAAAAAACACTGCAATGTCCGTTTTTTTCCAACATCGTGCAAATCTAATAAAATAATTGTAAAAAAATTGCCCTTTGTTTATTTAACTTTAAATCTGTCAGCGTATTCTATATTATTTTGTCATTTGTTTTTAATTTCTCCCTATTACTTTCTGTATATTTTATTATATTTATATAAATACATATATAATAATTCATGTTTGTGCTGAGTATAATTCTCTTTAATTAAACTTTAATTTAAAAAAATGTAAGAAAAAATTTAAATAAAAAAATAGTTCCATATGCTGTCTTTTTAAATTGAATTAAAATTAGCTAATTATTTTTATTAAGTACCTTTTAATATTAATCTCAGGAACCAGTTCTAGATAACGACGACAAAGGTTGAGGTAAATTAATTACTGCTTTAAATAAAAAAAATTTCTTTAAAGTGTTAAACATTTTACAGCCATAAATCATTTCAAGGGAAAATAAAAATATTCTTAAACCCTTTTCATTTATATAAACAAATAAAAGGTTAAATCTTATAACACTTACAAAAAAGTTAAAAAGCATTTTACCAAAGTTTGGGCTCCATTTACCGGATTCCATTAAAAAACATAATAAATGAGTTATTAGATTATAACTACTATATTTATTTAAACCATGCCAAAGACTGGCATCCTGTCCATGGCACACTTTTGTCGCCACACCACACCAAAAAAATTGTGGAACCAGAAGGAATTTTAAGTGCCAACTAATGTTTTCTACATTTGTTGGCCTTTTTAATTTAATTAACTTATATAAAGCTATAGCTAACAAATAACTATATTTTGCGTATTTACTTGTGATTAATCATAAAGCCACTGTTAGTCATTGTTTAAATAAAATTCACTTTAATTTAGACCAGGACCAGATTTGGCTTTAGTTTATAATTAATAACTATAAGAAGTTCTCGTTATTTACAGTAATTTATTTTACAAAACAAAAACAATTTCAAGCACGAAAATGTTGTTTGTTTTAAATTTCTCCCTCGTATGTTACTTTCTGTATAGTTGATATAAAACCGCTCAGATGATTCAGGTTTTTGCTGACTATAAATTCTTGTTAAATAAACTTTAATTATTTACCCCAGTAATGGGATTACTAGCAGCAGGTATCCCAGTTACCAGATTTCAATCAGATTAGCAGCTGTGCAGAGCGACAGAAAACATGGTTGCCAGGTCTGCTTATTATGTCGCCTATAGGCTTATTTACATAGGCCTAGTGGGGGATTCTCTCGTGGGATCTGGCAACCCTGGAATTAAACACTAAACACCCGTTTAAAGCGACGTTTATCGGCTCTATAACCAACACACCTGAGCTCTCCTCGTCCGACCTGCCGTCCTCTTCCCACCGGCCCTGGCTGGCCAGTAACGGGTTCCGGCACTCGCTCAGGGTGCGCAGAGGGAAATAATGGCCGTCACCCTGACTGGGAACACAAGGCGTGTCACATCTCTATGGGTTAGGCTTTGAGGACACAGGAACGACGAGGTCGTCCCACAACAAATAAGGTCATATAAGAAAATATTCACTATCAGAACCATTTCCCCTCACGAGGTTCATTCACGAAGGTTCTGAGAATAAATACAGAAGCATGACAGTATGACGCCCTCACCTGGTGAACACGGGGACCAGCCAGAGCCTTTTATTCTCCCCGAACACCTGCAGCAGGTTCCTGCGGAACCCGACGTTAAAGCCGTTCCTGTCAGGACCGTTCTGGAACACGGGAGCGGAGAACGCTTCTGCAGTTAGAAAATAAATCAGCAGTTCAGCCCCGTCAGCTCATTCTTTTTATGTTTCAGTTAATTATTAGAATTTATTAATAATAATACATAAATATGTCTTTTATTATTAATACAAATAAAACTAATATTTAAGACCTAATTAAAATAATTTAGATGAATCATTTTTTAACTAAATCATTTAATATTAGATCAGGGAACCGGATTTGAATTCCATTTATTATTTAGATATGTTAGTTTAGAATTACTATCATTATTTAAACCATGCCAAAGACTGGCATCTTATTCATGCCACACCAGGCATGGGCGCCAAAGCCCCCCGTCAGCCCTGACCAATAAAAAAAGGTTAAAACTGTAATCACTTATTTATACCAAAAAAAGTCTTTCTGGTTCTAGATTTTGAAGCTTCAAAAATGTCCTCTTTTTATTCATGTATTAATGTAAGATTAGTCATAACGATACTATTAGTAATTATTTAAATAAACAAAATTTTGGATGACATATTTGTTATTGGTTTATAATTACTAGTTCTCATTACTTACACTATTTTATTTTACAAAACAGAAATAATTAAGCAAGGAACTCCCCTTTGTTTATTTAATTTGGAGTCTTTATGAGCACTTGTTTTAAATTTCTCACTCGTATATTATTACTTTCCATAATTTTTTATAGTTTTATAATATAAACATCGCTCTAATACTTCATGTTTTTGCTGGATATTAATTCTTGTTTCTTTAAAAACTTTTTTTAAAAGAAATATTAATTAAATTAAAAAAAAGTTCCATATATTGTCTTTTCTTAATAAATTAAAATTAAATAATCATCACTTTTATTAAGTCCCTTTCAATATTAATCTCAGGAAGCAGCTCTAGATGACGATGACAAAAGTTGAGGCAAATTAAGTTACCACTTTAAATTAGGAAAAAAAGTGTAAAAGGTTTCACAGCCACAAGGACAGCCTTTTTTATTTATCTAATCCAATAATATGCACAGAGTGCTTTTAAATCTTATAATACTTACAAAAAAGTTAAAAATCATTTTACCAAGGACAGAGTTTGGGGTCCCCTTTTCAAACGACATGTTTTGGCAACTAACCAGTCATGACCTTAATCTTTAACAGTGGTACTTTTTTCATATTTTATATGAAGTACAGCAGCTACTAAACTAATAACTGCATTTTTATTAATTATCTCCTCTTTCCCTCTAATGAATCAGAACAGTTCCAGGACGGGGCCATACCCAGAGTGGATCGGTTCTTGGCCACCAGCCAGCAGTGGTACCCGAACAGGAACATAAGGCTGACGAAAAACATGAGAGCCACAAAGAGGAGGAACAGGACGTGGAACTTGGCGTGGTCGTTGGACAGCTCGCCCTGAAACACACAGACGAGGGAAGGGAAGTTCGCTCGCTCGCTCAGCGGCGGTGCTTGGATACAGCCAGAGGAACACTCACCACCCAGAACTTAACGAAATACTGGAACACTGTGGACGCGACGAAGACGCAGTAGAGCATGGAGTAGGACAGGAAGAGCAGGAAGAACTTATAGTTGGAGAATCCGACACAGTTATTCACCCTGACAGAGACACAGACAGAATGACAATCCCTCATTTTAATCCTTAGTGCTTCTGTTTCGCTGTATGAAGGTTTGTTTATATCGGTTCTCGTCATTAATTCGTTCCAGACAGCTTATCAAGTATCAAAAATGTCGAGTACCGAGCAAATGCTCCAGAAAATCCCCCTGTATAAGGCATTATCTGTATTAATGGAGCTGTATTGTACAGGAGCTCCCTGGTTTATGATGGGATATGCCCAACAAATCCATCATCAGATAAATGGGACATGAACCAATGAGTGTCGGTTTCTTATTCACATGTTCCGGTCCACCTTAAATGGCTGCAGTTACATGATGTCGCCTGTAGATGGATAAGCAATGATACACAAGTCACTGTTCACAACACTCGCACAGACCTACAGTTGGCCAAAATCATTAACACAAAGCAGTGCAGAAAATCCCATGTCATTTAGTGAGTCATGGACTGAGAGTGCAGGAGGACTCAGTTCCTGTTTTCTTTCGGTTTGCTCTCATTAAAAATAACCTTTTTAGGACCCACTGAGATTTATTTGCACTAAGAGTACAGTACTGTAGATGTCCAAAGAAAGTAAAACACGACAAACCCAGCGCAGACCTGCACCCAGAGAGAGCTGTTGTATAATCACAGAATCACTCTGTACTGAATCAGGAATCGAGTTTCATGGCTCGACAAGAACATTCACAGATTCTAAAGCTTTTATTTAAAAACTAAAGATACTTTTTTTTTTATTTAAAGATCTAAAGAATCGATCGGGTTTTATTGGTTTGTTATTGATTAGGAATGAAGCACACGCCCTCACCATGGACAGTGATGATCCATTTTCAGCACGCACCTACAACAAACAGCAACAGAATTAGAGAGAGGTAAGGTCAGCATTCTGTCTCATTAACACACACACACACACACACACACACTCAGAAAGAAAGAGGAACGAGAGCAGAAGAGGAACTTACGTCTCACAGACTGAGCAGTGATGACATCGGTCCGGTTTAATCAGCTGACAGTAATCACAGAACCTGATGGCTGCACACAGGGAGGGACAGGGGGATCAGCGGCACTCGCCTCTATCGGTTATTGATTGGTTTATCGATTGTCTTACAGCAATAACGTCCTAACACGCTGTTATAAGTAATACAGAGAATAAACCATCACGAGTTCAGCAGCTCCGATCTGATCAAACCTTCATGTTTACTATGGGGAATAAATACTGCTGGGTAGGGTATTATTAGGGTAGCTCCAGAGGGGTAAGTACGGGGTCTCTCTCACCTCCTGACTGAGCTCGGGTGAAGACGGGCAGTTTCTTAGCCGCATCGATCAGGATCTGTTTCTGAACCTCGGGTCTCTCCTCCAGCTCGTATCTCTCTTTATCTCTGTAACTGAGCAAGAACTGAAACGAAGCAGTAAATCATCAGTCAGAAACGCTTCATACGTCTGAAACGAACTAACTCGGTCCATTTTCTTCTAACGCTGTAACTTTACCGACGTTCATCTAATTAATTCAATAATTTAACATAAATCCGTGGGACCTTTTTGGAGGGAGTGGCAGGCGGGGTGAAGATCGACTTCCAGTACGTCCAGCAGAACATCACGAAACATACGTGGAACACCAAAAGGTACAACACTGCACAAAAGCAGGTCAGGTCAGTATATAAATCAATTTAAAAATTCAGTAAGTAATATTTAAAACATTAATAATGAGGCACTTGAATAATAAGCTGAAAAATAAGAATGCTTTTATAAATAAAATAAATGAAATTAAAACATCAATCAAATTTTAAAAATGTAATCAAATCACAATACAAACCAGAAAGTAAATTCAAATATAAATTAAGATAAATTAAGAAAGTGAAATATAAAAACGAGATAAAGAACATAAATCAGACATTTAATTAAAAATACAAGAAAATAACAAATAAATTCAATGTAAAATAGGAAAATAAAATAGAAATAGGAAAGTAAAACATAAATCAGAAAATAAAAAGGAAATCCAATTAAAATAAAAACATCACGAAGATATCAAATCAAATAAAATTATGAACGAGTTAATAAACCTAAAATCAGAAATATACAAATCAGAAACGTGAATAATAATCAAACTAAACTGAGAGAACCGTACCTCTCTCTAATGAGTTCTGTAGAGTAACTGTAACACAAAGAAGAAACAGCATTAATGGAGCGTCACTGGATTAATCCGTTTATTAACGAATAACATCAGAATGCAGTGTTTGGTAGCTGAGTCTGACTATAATAATACAAGTTCTACTTCATGGTATTTATAACGAAGCCTATCTTAGATGCCTACGTTAAGTGTAACAGCTGTATTCATGTAAAAGTTTAACGTTAAGTCTAGTTTAACGTTAAATCACTTCCTTATTGATCTGAACGGCTACGCTAAGCTAAGCGCTAACAGAGCGATTAGCCTGATGCTAACGCTAGCTGGCTGAGTGGAATAACGGCGGCTCCTTACAGAAGCACAGCTCGAACACATAAGCGTAGTAAGACCAGAGAACCACGGCCTTAATGATCAGCACCGGAATCCAGGAGAAAACCCGCTGACAGAACCGCAAACCTCCCGAAACAGCCATGATCCACCATCACTCACCCCCTCCCTCAGTCAGGGATCCACTCATCAGCCTATCTCATCATCAGCGTCACACAAACACAATCTGCACTCGATTCACTCAAACTGAGAAACACCGCATGCTGCCCCCTAGCGACTCCGTGAGGGAACGCACTGCTCCCTAGGTAATGCACTTCGTTAATATAACAAAAAACTAAATAATAATAATAATAATAATAATAATAATAATAATAATAATAACAAAAAGTAGTAGTAGTATGAATAACAAAACTACAATAATAATAATTATTTTTATAAACAATAATAACAACAACGATAATAATAATAGTAATAAAAATAATAATAATTACTACTATATTAATACTACTGCTACTGATAGCAATAATTCAATAAATAAAATAATAATTATAATTATATTAAATTGTATAATAATTCTGATAATATTAAAACATTAACACTACTATTACTACTAATAATAAACAAAATGATAATTGTTATAATAAAAGTACTATGATAACACTACTATTATAAAAATATTATTAGATATCATTTTTGTTCATGTATTGCTATTGTTTTATTCTTACTGTTTGATTATTATTCTTTTTGTCATCATTATTACTGATGTATTTATAGATGGCATTCAGTTTTATGAGGAATGTCCTTACAATATTCTTTTGTTGTTGTTGTTGTTGTTGTTGTTATTTAGTTGTAGTAGTAGCACTGCTGCATTTATTTATGGTTTCTTTCTTTTCTGTACGATTTAATCTTATAAATGTGGAGCTGATGGTGATGTTAATAAAACCTCCATTGACATTTTAAACAGTTATTAAATTAACTGACAATCAGCTGCTCGAAGCATTACTGTTAATTTGACTGAAACTTAACTTCAAACCCATATGAAAAATCAAACATATGTGTATTTGTAAATCAATCAATCAATCAGTAAATACCGTTAACGCGGGGTGTGATACTCAAATCAGTCACTAGGTGTCGCCAAAGACTGCTGTAACTAAAACACGGCGTCGTTTTCAGTCCAACAATCAAAAGTCCTGAACTGAACCGGGGGAAAAAATAATAAATAAAGAAATACATCAAATCGTGCCCTGAAAAGTGGAGTGTAAATGTGCTGTGGAACATCCAGAGATTGTCTGTGGTTCACTACAGTAGCACAGGTCTTGTTCAGTATCAAAAATGGAGCCACGTTTCTGATCGTTTTAAATATCTCTCTTTTCATGGCGCTAACGTCCTGTGAGACTTCTAAGAGAGAATAAACATAAAGAAGTGTATAATGTCCCATAATGAGGTATATAATGCTGCTAGTTTTATATTTAAGATCGTGTTTCTTGATCAGATCACAATTTAGTTCTGTCAATAAAATGCAGTCGTGACTGCCGCCTTAGTGTTAGCGTTAGCTTTAGCATTAGCTTTTGCAGAATCAAGCTGAGTGAATTCTGACCTCAGGACATTTGCATATCAGAGATTGTGAGTTTGATTTAGCGCTTGCTGTTTTTTCAGCTAAATCTCTGCGTTTCCGTGTGGTCGCTCTTATCAGCGGTGGCGGCTGCGGTATCTGCAGAACCTTTAGAGGCTGACGTCAGGATCGTCGAGCTTCCTCTGTCAGCGTTTTTATCCTCGCTGCTTGTTTGAATAGCTGACATTTAGCTCTGATTGCGAGCGCGAGCGTCGGACGAATAAAAGTGTCAGGCTTGTTTTTGTAAGTAAGAAAGTTCCTGCCTGACTTTGCCTCCAGATCCTTTGATGCCAGCAGAGAGCAATCAGTCTAATTAAGCGTGACAGCGCTGATGAAAACAACACTGGAAAATCCAATCGATATCATTCATCATTCAAACCATCTCACGTTCGCTCGGCCTGCACTGCGTCAGGAGAACGTCAGGAGAACCTCGGGCCACCAGACCGGCACACCTCAGACCTTCAGGTTCTAACATTTCATTTCATTTACTAAATTAAAATAAACTTCAACCAAGCATGACATGACGTGGATTAATTGAATTCATTTACAGCACTTTAAAAATAATCTGAAAAGAATGCAGCGCTTTTTTCTTCCTCTCCTTGCCGCTGGTATGTGAACGCGTCTGCTCGTTGATGGATGTTTGTGGTTTTTATGATGTAAACAAAAGCACGGAGCAGCTTTTTTATTTTAGCAACCGTAGATATGAGCGAGTATCAGAAGCTCCTATAATTAGATACAGACGTTTGCTTACGTTTTCTATAGAGCTTTTTAGAGATAGATGTAGAAATATCTACATACACAGCCCCAACTGAGCAAACCTATGGCCACAGTGGCAAGGGAAAACTCCCTAAATGTTGTAAGAAAGAAACCTTGGGAGCAACGAGACTCAAAAAGGGACCCGAGCTCCTTGGGCAGCCTAGATGTTATATGAAAGAATGAAACTAAATAAGAAATGTATAGTAGTACTGTAGTTACAATGCAAAAAGCTGAATAGAATAATAAAGTAGAAAATATAATAAAAAAAATAAAATATGCAAATTTTACTATACTATAATATAATAAAGTAAATAATAAATAAATTAATAATTAATAAAGTAATATAATATAATAGAGAAAAAAATTAAATGAAGACTATAATGTAATAGAGAATATAATAAATAAAATAAATAATATAATAAATAAAATAGAGAACTTACTATCATACAGAATATAATAAATAAAATAAACATATTATAAAATGCAGAATATAATAAATACAATAAAGAATATAATATAGAATATAATAAATAAAATAAGGAATATAACAAAATAGAGAATATAATATATACAATTGAGAATATAATAAAATAGAGAATATAGTAAATAAAATAAAGAATATAATAAATATAAAATATAATAAATAAAATAAAGCAATTAATGAAATCTAGAATATAATAGAATAAATGATATAATAAATGCAATAAAGAGTATAATAAAATATAATAAATAAAATGAATAATATAATAAAATAAATATATAATATAATAAACAGTATAATACATGTAATAAGGAATATAATAAAATAGATAATATAACAAATAAAATAAATAATATAATATAGTGTAGAATATAATAAATAAAATAAGGACTATAATAAAATAGATAATATAATATATAAAATTAAGAATATAGTATACTAGAGAATATAATATAAAGAATAAAGAATATAAAAAATTATATTAAAATATAATGAATAAAATAAAGCAATTAATGAAATATAGACTATAATAAAGTAGATAATATAACAAATAAAATAAAGAATATAATAAAATAAAGCAATTAATGAAACATAGAATATAAGATAATATAATAAATACAATAAAATAACTAATATAACAAATAAAATAAAGAATATAATATAATATAGAATATAAGCGAGTCTCTTGGTATTATTTAGTCCAGAATAAATGCAGTCGCTATAGGTTCTGGTGTCTGTAATAACTGTATACTAACACTTAATTTTAATAATCATGCTCTGCCATTTACAATCTGAGAATCTGAGCATGTGAGCTAAGCATGAGCAGCTTGTTTGTTTGGAATATCATCTGATTGGTCCAGAGGTTCTTTGTTGTTTGTTCAATATTTAATTTTTTAAAAACATAAAGTCTTAGGCAAAAGTTTTGGCACCTTGGACACACTGTGTCTGCAGAAACAAACTTATAAGTGACTTTAAAGACTTTTATCAGATTCTGATACAAAACCCCAAGACGCTTCACTCTGGAAACTTTAAAGCACGTGGTAAAGTGGGAGGGGTCTGTGTACTCCCTCAAAAAGACAGTTCAGCTGCAGAACCTGGGCCGTCTGCACCGTCTGCTCCGTCTGCGCAGCCTGCTCATGCCCTGTTGTTCCAGGCTTGCTGCTCTGTGTCTCGGTTTGTGTTTTCACTTTTGTTCTGTGGTTGAAGCGCCGCCTGAACGTGCAGTGCCACGCTAATCCTCCTAATCCGCCCCACAAAACATCAGGTTTAGTTCAAAAGCTTTCTGCGCAGAGCGGATGTGGTTTTCCAGATTGATCTGCAAAGCGTTTAAACCCCACTTGGTCTGCGCTGTGTTAGAACTAATCCCAGAACTAACCCCACCCTCGCCGCCACTGCTCTGTAGAAATGAACGATATTTTTGTAACGTTGCTAACGCGTCATCATGACATGAGGTAATCTGGCTGCCACGTCAGACACACGTCGATGTCAGGTCAGCCGGTTACGCCATCAGTCACGCTGAAACAGAGCTCATCACCAAGTCTGCACGGGATTAAGGTGCAGATCTTCCATAAACACAAACTGATAGGTGAGCTGACATTGAGCCGTCCCATCCAGGGCACATTTATTCCAGGTTTTACAATTACTCAAGGTAACAGACAATGGTTCAGAAACCGTTCTACACGAATTACTCTGAAACATACCCTGCTTTGTGTATAAGTTTATAGATAAGATAAGATTTAAGGGTTATAGAGGTGCCTTGCCCCATTACAAAGCACAAAGCCGAAAGAAAATGTTTTGATAACAGTCTGGATGGCCCTTTTCGTCGTTCATTTCCTCCAAAAAAGATCTGTGATACTGATGGGTCTGAGCACAATCCCCGTCTCCACTGTATGATGGTCCATCCCAGATGCCTCCGAGCCCAGAGAAGCCGACGCCCCTTCTGGACATGGTTATAACATAAGGCTTCTTTTTAGCACAGTAACGTTTTAAGTGGCATTTGTGAAACTGTACTGTAGAGCTTGATAAAGGTTTGATAAAGGAATCCCTTGTCCATGTGGTTCTACCAGCTATTGATGAATGAAGGTTCTTGATGCAGTGCCGTCTGAGGGAGCGGAGATCACCCCTCTCCAGCTTTTTTTAAGCACTGAAATTCCTCCAGATTCTGAATCGTTTAATGATGTTATGCTCTGGAGAGGAAGAAACATATAAATCCCTTCCAGTCTTTCTTTGAGGAACATTGTTTTCAAACATTTCAATCATTTTCTCACACATTTGGTGATAAACTGGAGATCCTCTGATCCTTACTCCTCAAAGATGCTGCTTTTGTACCAAATCATGATTACAATCACCTGCTTGAAATCCCATAATTATTTTGTTTTTTATCTCATTATTAGCCCTAAATTGCCTCCATCCCAACGTTTTTTAGAATGTGTTGCAGGCCCGAAATGGATGTTTATTATCAAACGAAATGAAGTTGACCAGAAAAAACATGAAATATAAATATATATGACATATACACTGTCTGCAATGCAAGGAACACTGCATTTTTTAATTTGCATTTTCCATACCGTCCCAATTTTTCTGATTGGGATTGTAGCTTAGGTAAAATGAGTAGGATGAAATTTGGATTAAATTCAGATCACTTTATGAGGAATTAATTTAGAAATACAGGCTATTCTGTCATTTGAGAGGAGGCCAGGCAAAATTAAATTAAACTATGTATTCTCAGGCAGGACTGCTGAGGTAAATGTTACGAAACAGGTATTCCTTTCCACCATCGTGCCACACTTTGAGGTTTTATTCCACGGTACGCTTTTCCTCGCGGGTATCTGAGGTCAAACATCGTACGCTTCGTCTACCGACCGAGGCTCTCGCGCCTGCTACGGCGTCTGTCAAATCTTACCCAAAGCTAAACATCATGTCGTGGCTCATCAGCCGTGCAGCCGGTGCCATCACCGCTCGCTGTGGTTTGGTTTGTAGATCTTCAGCGTGACCACCTTTGGCTGGCCTCGCGGTTTTCTAAAGCTGCGAGGCACACTGTTAACATTCCTGAGGTCCAGACCTTCTTCATGCCCACTAAGTTCTGAGTTCGTGCCCACGGCGTGGCCTTTCCTTGATCTAACCACATACAAGAGATTCTGCACGTGTTAAAATCGAATTTCCTTCGACAGTGTTTGCTGGCATAGTGCGTGTGCGGTTAATTAGCCTAATCTCACACTGAGAATATGAGAGAATAAAATAAAACCACATGTCACAATCGTGGGCTCTTACGGCACCCTTTATTCGGTAAAATAACAACGCAGAATCTTCTCCTATTAAGCGTGATGCGATGCAAAGCGAAACTTCAACAGATCCTCCAGACTCCTAGATCCTCTCTCGTAGTTTGGATCAGGTTCATGTAAAAGCTACCAACCAACCATCCAGCTGTAGCTTCAAATCTCCTGGTGCCTGATTCACATTTATGGGGGCACACCAGATACTAAAAGCAAAGGTTCACCTATGTTTACCACTCAGTGATGTATAATAACTAAACGACCAAGTCTAATATTATCATGCGTTTGATTGGATCCTCTTTATCTACTTTCAGGACCTTTTTGTCCGTCATTAAGAAAAAAAGGTGCCATTAATTTAGGACCTGACTGTAAAGTGCAGGCGCTACCTGACAGACTGAGCGTGCGTATATAAATAACAGATGCCCTGGCGTGGTGGGCCAGGCCTTTTATTTACGAGCGTTTGATTTTGGAGGACGTTCTCCCGCGCCGCGTTTGAGCAGCGAGCGGCAGTAAATTGCGTAGCGGTGCCAGGCTTTGACACATTTCGACGTTCTTGTCCAGGCTCTCTGAACGCTCCATTAGAGATCTCAGACGTTCTCCTGGAGCGGCTCGCTCTCTCTTTCCTCTCTCATGTGGTTTATAATTGAGACGCTCTCCGGTTCCCACACGGCAGAGACGTTCCTCAGACCAGCCCGAGAACGACGTGGTGAGTTATGTATGGAGTGCTGCGCGCCGGGCTCCTCGTCCAACCACCTGCTAGAACGTTCAGAAAGCCATCAGATGCTACTTATTTCTTTCTTTCCTTCTCGGTACCAGTCACTTTATGGGGGCGCGTTCCCAGTCCAGGATTATTCCTAATCCAAGAATAAAAAGTATCAAGACAGGGGATTATATTTACAATTCCTATCCAGAGCCACTTACTGGCATCTTACAGGGTACAGTTCAAGCAGCTCTGGGTAAAGGGCCTTGCTTAAATTGGACAAATAATCAATGGTCCAGTACCTAGGGTTAGGGTTAGCTGCTGTGCCACCACAACTCTACACATTATTGATTCATTTTTATACCCGCTTAATCTAATGCATATCTCTGAAATGCACAAGGAGAACATGCAAACTTCTCAAACTGAGTTCTCTGGAGCTGCGGCCGGCGCTGCACCCTTATGTACTGTTTGTGTACTGCAAATGTTATTCATGATAAATCACACAAACGGACCACTGTCTTATACTGACACTCTATCTAATATGCTGTCATACAGTACTGAGCAAAAGTCTTAGGCCACCATTAGATTTGTTGATTTAACAATGGTATATTTATCATATATAACATATGGTCAACTATTGGACCCAAACATTTTTCTTTTCAACTGGACTTCATTCCAATCTTTGTGAGCTGTATCATAGCTTGCATTTTCACCACTGCCCCTTCTGAAAAGTGGTTTAGAAGGGTCAACTTGGCATCCAAATGAACTCCCAGGTGCTGTTATTGCTCAAGAGTAAGAGGAGATCACAGTAAACATGTGCCACTCTAGCCTGAAGAAGCTGTTTCTTAATACTGTAAATGACCTGTATTTTCTGGTTGTGTTTTCATAAAGAGACTAAGAAACCATTACATATGGTCATTATAGAACTGCTAAAACAATGCTATATCTAATCTAATGGTGGCCTGAGACAGTTTGCACAGTTTTGTATATCCTAACATCTAGCCACTGGATTAAATCAAAATGAGCTTCTTGCAAAATCGGATTCTTAAAATGTAAATAATCGTTAATATCAATATTTATCTTGACTTAGTAAGATATCACCATTAGCTACGTAGTAATGGCAGTGTGGTCTAATATGCTAGCTACGATGAGGCAGGTGAAGAAGTGACCTCAAAGGTCCAACCTGTATTTTACGCCTCGCTTGACTTGATCAAACCAGGTCCGTTTAGAATAAAGCCCAAACTCCTGTGGACGTCAACAGATGATTTGTTTGGAGCAGTCGCTCTGGAGTGCGTAAGCAATCCGTAATATTTCAGGGTTAAACTCCTTGCGGCAGAACCTGATAAACACCAGAGGAGCCGAGCTTTCTGGGTGTCCATGTCTATAGAGTGGATTTATACAGTAACACGGTGGAATGTTCTGCACCTCGGGAATAAGGGTGTGGACAAGTGTCAGTGATTCAGGCAGCCAGATGAGACCCAGATGTGTTTTCATGGTTTGGGGTTCCAGTATGAAATGAGGAACGCTGCTGATCCAAGAGGCAGGTGTGTCACAGATGTAGTTCGGAACGCCATCAGGCGGCTGCAGGTGTCAGAACCTCTGCCATGGCAACCTGACAAATGACGGGATATAACGTGAGAATTAATCAGAATAAGAGCAAAGCGTGACGGCCGGGATCAAACAATCAGGGCTTATAAAGAATCAAAATATTAGTATTATAACTTACGTACACCGATAATATCTCGGGACATTGACTGTTACAGCTATGATTTAATTATTTATACTTTGTAATAGTGCATCTGGTAAAATTTTTAAAGGTGTTTTTATATCATGGAAATATTCTTCCAGCTACATGACATGTACCGGCCCCCAGGATAAAGGGGTAATGTGGTTTAATATCATGCTAAATATACACTCATTAACAAAAAAAAGAAAAACGCAGATAGAAATGTGGGATGGCTGCAAAACTCGGCCTGCAGTTCCGTCTCAGGCATAAAAACATTATTACAGGTGTGGTCTGATTAGACACTGGGTCTTGTCACAAGAGGGCGTAAAAGTGCTTCCCCTATATCTCAGAGGCTACTTTTGGGTTGTGTACCTCTTGGTGAGAGATCGTACGACACACTCGAAGACATTTTGTCCAGTTGACAGACTCTGAGAGGGAGCGCATCAGTGGACTAGTTTTGATGAATTACCCTGCATCTGACCTAGCTGCTAGGAGGTGTTGGGAGCAGTGCTTTTATGGGGGCACACACACGATACCATGCTGAACCTGTATGCCTCCATGCCCAACCCTATCTCATCTTGTATCCAGGCTAGAGGCGACCTAACAGGGTAACTAGAGCCTCATTTCAGTTGTACAGTTTTTCCAAAATAAACTTATCCTTTTGCTCTAATATTGTAATCACTTACATATATCATCATAACATATATATATTACATATTACATACTATATACATATTACATACATATAAAGTTTCATCCCAACAACTCCTTTTTTCTTGGTTAAATGAACTTCAGTGATGTTTGTCTGCATTTATTTACATCAGAAAATGGAAATCAGAACCTAGACTCATAGCTATTAGTCTATAAAAGAGATTAAAATGTGGTTTGTTGTTCATTTCTGATCATTAACTGAATCCGTGGATTAGTGGAAACATATTTCGGAGCTTTCATGACAGAAGTGATCTGATAAGAGGGCTCACTCACCTTCCTAATCTGCTCCCGGGCCGCCTCGGGTGATGAGTGATGGCGCTACGCTCACTTTGGAAACATCTAAGTTGTGGAAATGAAAGGTGAGCGCAGGTAAACCCGGGCTAAACCTCAGACTAAAAGATAATAAAAGGTAAACCGTGTGTAAACCTACAGCGTGATGAACTCTTCAGTTCTGGTTCCTCCTCTTTCCTGCAGTTCTCACCCTTCATGTCCTCATCCTTCAGCAGGACGGTGTGTATAAGAGCTACGGACGTATTTGTGGAAACCTGATCGTAGTGGAGAGAAGATTCCTCCTCTGGCTCCAGGCACGTGGGAACTTTATTTTTAGGTTATATTGTCAGTATCTTGCAAAAAAGTAAATAAGTAATAAGTACTTAGTAACCTGCAGTTTTCCTTACATTTATTTTGACTTTTATTTCATTGCAGACGGCATGAACCCGAGATATGTCGTGTTTTTTTTCTGGTCGATGTCATTCCATTGTTCATAAACATCCATTCCTGCATTTCAGGACTGCAACACATTCCAAAAAAAGTTGGGATGTGGGCAATTTAGGGCTAGTAATGAATTATAAAACTAAGTAATGATGTGATTATAATCATGATTTGTTACAAAAACAGTATCCACAAAAGGCTGAGTCTTTGAGGAGCAAAGATGATCAGAGGATCTCCAGTTTATCACCAAATGTGTAAGAAAATGATTGAAATGTTTAAAAACAATGTTCCTCAAAGAAAGACTGGAAGGGATTTCCATATTTCTCCCCCTACAGAGCACAATATCCTTAAACGAGTCAAGAATCTGGAGGAATTTCCTAAAAAGCCTAAACTGAAGAGGGGTGATCTCCGATCCCTCAAGAACCGTCATTCATCAATAACTGATAGAACCACATGGGCAAGGGATTCCTTTATCAAACCTTTACCAAGCTCTACAATACAGAGTTACATTCGCAGATACCACTTAAAATGTTACTGTACAAAAAAGAAGCCTTATGTTATAACCATGTCCAGAAGGAGCGTCGGCTTCTCTGGGCTCGGAGGATCTGGGATGGACCATCATACAGTGGGAGCGGGTATTGTGCTCAGACCCATCAGTATCACAGATCTTTTTTGGACTGTTATGAGGAACAAGTCCAAAAGCCAGTCACTGTCACAGTATGGGGTTGGGTCAGGGCCCTGGGTAAAGGTCATTTCCACTTTTATCTTCTAAGTAGATAACAAAATCACACAGGCATGCCTAATTGTGTCTGAGGAAGAAATGTCCGAATGGGGGTGTCCCATCTTTAGTGGAATTAGTTACACGATAAATCCGAGGTTTCCTCAGTGCCCTTTGTGTCGTTTCCATGATTCCTGGAGACACTCCACCAATGCGTCGGATGGATTTTCACACATGCCATATGTGGTGGTTGCAGTATCATCCCGCCCTGCCGGTGTTTATCGAACGAGTTCAGATACAAAGAAACAGATGCCCAATTTTTCAGGACTGAACAGCCAATAGTTGTTTGAGTAGCAGTCATGATTTATTATGTCAATTTGATAAGCTTTAAGGTTCTTAAATGAGTTAATAAACCAGACAAAAACGAGCTTCAACCATTAATAGCAGAACCTATCAGTGCTTAGAAGCAGGTCTTATCTGTTTATCTTTTTTATTTATCTTTATCTAGGAGGTTTAGATAGATAGATAGATTATTTGATTGGTTGACAGACTGACATATTAGCTGATTGATTGATTGATTGATTGATAGACCATCCAAGCACCACAAGTGTGTTATGTTTAGTTGAAATAAAAAGTACTTTCTAAAAAAGACTTTCTGCATTATTACATTTAAAATCTGTTCATGACCCTGCATGCACATTCTGCCCAAAATATTAATAGCTGATGTCTCCATTGGGCTTACTGATACTTTAGTGGGATTATGCAGTTGGGAAAAAGTATGTGAACCACTGCTATTAAGGTTAGATGTGTATCTGAAGTAACAGGATTATTTAGTCAGCCCTCTCATGGACGTAAAGGCACACTTCTCATTTGAATAAGTTTATTCATTTAATAATTAGACGAGAAAAGATTCCTTGACCTTAACACACAGAGCGATGACTGAGGGCCTCGGTGAGAGTATAGTTTCCAATTGGTGTTCCATCTCAACTTCAAAAAGTCACACGCATGATGGATTCTGTGCGCCGTCGCTCCAGCATGCCGGGAACGAAATGGCAGCGCTATCACACTCCATTCTCCATCTCAGAGTGATTCGAAAAACACCAGGTCCTGGACGTGAACACGGGCCAGGACACCAATACAGGAGAGAGCCTCTCGAGAGGAGTCTGCGAATGTAATTAAACCTAAACACACGTTATCCTGTACGCTTCCTCATCTCTGTGCTGCAGGTACACGGATCCAACGCTTACATAACCCCAAATGCACTCACACGCATGGTATAAATGGTTCTGTAGCCAGGGATTTATGGGATCTTGTTCCTGTTCTCTAAATCAAAGTTCTCAGTGCACAGTTCCTTCAGCTGACCTGTGTTCAGACCTGCCCAGGCTGTTTGCGTTTGACTTTACCAGGTAAATGTTTTGACTAAATCTCAGTAACTATTATGACAGGAAGCTTTGGTCTGTGGTAGAACAGTATCTGACGGACGGACGGATGGACGGACGACTTTTCTGTCCAACGCCAGCCAGCAGAGGTATGAGGTGAGCCTGAGTCACGTTCCTGACTCATGACAAGGTGCTTAGACTTGTTTCATCAAGGACTATGACTTTGCAAGTTCTACAGAATCTTCTAGATGGAGCAGTTTAACCCTTAGGATTCACACCTTTTTCACATGTCAGAAATAAGTGATGATTCTAAGCGACGTGGCTTCATGACTTGTGTTGAAAGAGCTGGTTAAGTTACCTACGTTACGTATACGATATTCGTATACGTTACGTTTTTTTGAGTGGTACATTGATACCGAACACTCCCTGCTTTTATTGCAGTATATTTACCATATATTGGCATGCAAATAAAGTAAAGCATCCATTTTGCCGATTGAGATCTACAGGAGGAACGGATTAAATGCACAGGACTAGGGATAGAACCTTGTATATAAAAAGTAAAAAGGAGATTTAGACATGGGGAGAACATGCAAACTCCATACTGGCAGTGTCTAAGGTCGGGATCGAACCAAGGAATCTCTGGAGCTTGCCTTCTTATTACAAGGGAGCTTTATAAGTTACTTAATCTTCTATCATCGAGGTCCAAAGCCCAAACTGAGGAAGCCTAGGGCAACAGTGGCAAGGAAAAACTCCCAAAGCGTTATAAAGAAGAAACCAAGACTCACAAGGGATCAAACCTGCTCACAGCCTAGATGTTATATGTAAGAATGACACTAAATTACTCAATTCATAAGTTTATATTAATAGTTTAAAAAAACAGAAGTAAAACCTAAAAATTAATGCAATTAAACAGAGATTATAAAACTACGGAAACATACAGAAAATGTAGCACACAAGACAGTAGCATATATTTCACAACATTGCCGCATCTCTGCAGCAGTACAAGATGACTTTTTTCTGTTCTTTTTCTCCGATTGAAAAGAAACCTCACGCATTAGAACCACGTTCCAATTTGCTGCCAAATCTTTTACGTTCAGGAAATGAATCTGGATGAAACGTGTAAGCAAACATGACTCCGAAAGGCTGAAGATCTGGTCTTTGTTTACAGTGAATCTGATTTGTGATGTAATGTTCATTTTGTGAATAAAAGATGACGTTTATGTTTGAAGGTGAGGAAAGTCTTACGCACAGCTCTGGGTTTCTGCATGTAGACCCACTGACAAAGAAAGATAACGCACCCAGATAGAAATGTCGGATCGCTGCAAAACTTGGCCTGCAGTTCTGTCTCAGGCAGATATGTAAATGACTGCAGGTGTGGTCTGATTGGACACTGGGTCTTGCCACAAGAGAGCATAAAATTGCTTCCCCTATAGGGCTGCCCTATAAGAAGGCTCTCAGGGGTTACTTTTGGGAAATGTACCTCTTGGTAAGAGATTGTTACCTCTACCACACATTTCACTGTACCTCACTGTAGATCCTCCATAGCTGGTCCCATAAATGCTTGAATGCTGGATTGGTGATAAATCTGGCAAGGAAGTGTTCCAATCTGCCGGAGGCATTCCTGTTAAGCCCTTTCTGTGTGAGCGAGTCTGTCAACTGGGCACAATGTCTTTGAGTGCCTTATATGAGCTCTCAACAAGTGGTACACTACCCAAAAGTAGCCTCTGAGAGCCTTTTTATAGGGCAGTGCTACAGGGGAAGCACTTTAACACCCTCTTGTGGCAAGACCCAGTGTCTAATCAGACCACACCTGTAATCATTTAAATATCTGCCGAGCCAGAGTTTTGCAGCGATCCAACATTTCTATCTGGGTGCGTTACGTTTTTCAGTGAGTGTACATGTATAGTGTGTGTGTGTGTGTGTGTGTGCAATGCAATGATAACCCCCCAAAAGCATGAAACAGGTCTCTCAGGACTCAGACCTTTACACTGCGCTCGCACTCCATTACCCTGCAAGTGTCTTCTTGATCGGAGAAACAGCTGCTGCACAGGCCTAAAAAAACACGTCCCTTCAGAAACAGTTTCTGCTTTTCTCTCCCATTTTTATCAGAAATATAGAAACACCCACCCAGTTCCGTCATGTGTGATTGGTTCTCCTCCAAGTATGACATGCTGCACCTCATCTGGTTCTACTTAGGGTGGGGCCGAGCCTGCGGAGATGAAATGAACACAAATGTCATTACAGAATCGATAAAGCCGTGTTAGCGCTTCAGGACCTACACGGGACACGAAGCGGCTGCTCCTGCTTCAAAAGCCTCTCCAGAAATTCAAACCCTTCCTTCAGCCTGCTCTTGTTTTGGTGCAAAACACACAACAGGTCGCCGTCGTTGCAGAATAGAAATGAGATTAGGGTTACGTTCTTCTAACTCGGACCACCGAGAATCAGAGCTTAGTTCCAGCTCAGTTCCAGCAGGTCAGCAGGGTCAGAAGCATCCTTATTACACCTGAAAGAGTGGGAATGATTCACGCACATGCATTAGAAGAGACACCTTCTGCCTAATACACGACCACTTTTCGTTTTCACATCTACACGGATTACACTGACACAGGGAGGAGAGTTGAAACCTTCGTATTTGACTGGTAGATGCAGCAGCTGCTCATCAAACTCAGCCAGAAGGACTTTTAGGCTATGTTTAGACTGGCATTTATGCTCAAACTACCACTTTTTTATTCCATTTCAACAGCTAAAAAACACATTTGTATGTCAGATCAGATTTGGTGTGGCTTTTGCATCATTCCGCGCTCAATGCTAATCGACGTCAGAGATTTCGAACCGTGGATGAACACCAGCATCAAATGATACCTCAGAATGGAGAGACGGACAGGAGACGCAATATTCAATCATAGTTAAAGGAACGTACGAGTGAATCTACAGTATATACAAAGAAATGTGCTGCTTAACGAAGGAACGTGGTTTTGCAGGACTGCAAAGGTCAAGTCCAGGTCAAGACTGAGAGCGTGAGCGGTGGAACCCGAGCTAGTTTGTAATTCACTTTACAATCATTATCATTCTTTATACATGATATATATATGAAAAATACTATTCAGTTTCATCATATATGTTGTAAAATATAAAATTCAACGATTTTGATAAATTATTATTATATTCCAGTCAAACTAAGGTGATGTAACTTTTAGAAGCAAATGATGGTGATGATTCTGTTTCCCTTCTCCAAACTTACTCAGAATCACCACATAAAGTCACCTGAGTATAAACAACATCCATTCTATCCTTTTTTATTATTAAACTATAATTAAAACATCATAATTTTCATCATTTAATCTGCCCTCAAACAAAAACAATCCTAAACTAAACTAAGTAAAACGAGCAAAAAGATGAAAATGCACACTTACAATCTTAACGTCAGACTGTTCCAGATAAGTCGTGTTCATTGACTGGATGCCGAATGAGAAGAGCAGGAACTTGCTTTTCCCTGTTAGGCAATCAGAGTCCAAGACCGAGACAAGACCGAGTCCACCTTACACCAAGACCGAGACAAGACCGAGTCCAATTTACCCCGAGTCCGAGACAAGACGGGGTCCACCTTACTCCGAGACCGAGACAAGACCGAGTCCACCTTACTCCGAGACCGAGACAAGACCGAGTCCACCTTACTCCGAGACCGAGACAAGACCGAGTCAACCTTACTGCAAGACCGAGACAAGACCGAGTCCACCTTACTCCGAAACCGAGACAAGACCGAGTTCACCTTACTCCAAGACCGAGACAAGACCGAGTCCACCTTACCCCGAGTCCGAGACAAGACGGAGTCCAATTTACCCCGAGTCCAAGACAAGACAGAGTCCACCTTACTCCGAGACCAAGACAAGACTGAGTCCACCTTACTCCAAGACCGAGACAAGACGGAGTCCACCTTACTCCGAGACCGAGACAAGACGGAGTCCACCTTACTACGAGACCGAGACAAGACCGAGTCCACCTTACTCTGAGACAGAGACAAGACCGAGTCCACCTTACCCCGAGACCGAGACAAGAACGAGTCCAATTACCCCGAGACGAGACAAAGACCGAGTCCACATTCACCAAGATAGAAACCTTAACCTACCCCCCTTCCTATTTACCCCGAGACCGAGAAAAGACGGGTCACAAGAACGAGCCTACTTTACCCCGAGACCGAGACAAGGGACCGAGTCCACCTTACAAACCAAGATCGAAACAAGAACCGAGTCCCAATTTACCCGAGTCCAGACAAGACGGGGTCCACTTACTCCGAGACCGAGGACAAGGACCGAGTCCACCTTATGCCGAAACCGAGACAAGACCGGACGGAGTCCACCCTTACTCCGAGACCGAGACAAGACCGAGTCCACCTTACTCCAAGACCGAGACAAGGACCGAGTCCACCTTACTCCGAGACCGAGACAAGACCGAGTCCACCTTACTCCGGAGACCGAGACAAGACCGAGTCCACCTTTACACCAAGACCGAGACAAGACCGAGATCCACCTTACACCAAGGACCGAGAACAAGACCGAGTCCAACTTACCCCGAGTCTGAGACAAGACGGAGTCCACACTTACTCCGAGACCAAGGACAAGACTGAGTCCACCTTACTCCAAACGACCGAGACAAGACGGAGTCCAACCTTACTCCGAGACCGAGGACAAGACAGAGTCCACCTTTACTCCGAGACCGAGACAAGACCGAGTCCACCTTACTCTGAGACAGAGACAAGACCGAGTCCACCTTACCCCGAGACCGAGACAAGGACCGAGTCCAATTTACCCCGAGACCAAGACAAGACCGAGTCCACCTTACACCAAGACCGAGACAAGACTGAGTCCAATTTACCCCGAGTCCGAGAACAAGATGGGGTCCACCTTACTCCGGAGACTGAGACAAGACGGAGTCCACCTTTACTCCGAGGGGGACCGAGACAAGACGGAGTCCACCTTACCCCAGAGGACCGAGACAAGACGGAGTCCACCTTACTCCGAGACCGAGACAAGACCGAGTCCACCTTACTCCGAGACCGAGACAAGACCGAGTCTAACCTTACTCTGAGACCGAGACAAGACCGAGTCCACCTTACCCCGATGGGACCGAGACAGACCGGTCCACCTTACTCCGAGACCGAGACAAGACCGAGTCCACCTTACCCCGAGACCGAGACAAGACCGAGTCCACCTTACCCCGAGACCGAGACAAGACCGAGTCCACCTTACCCCGAGACCGAGACAAGACCGAGTCCACCTTACCCCGAGACCGAGACAAGACCAAGTCCAAATGAGGTCGAGTCCGAGACAAGACTGAGTCCAACTTACCCCGAGTCCGAGACAAGACCGAGTCCAACTTACCTCGAGTCCGAGACAAGACGGAGTCCACCTTACTCCGAGACCGAGACAAGACCGAGGCCGCTCATTTATGGTCTTCAGACTGGACTTGAGTACTACAACACTACAAAATAAAACGTTTGAAACTAAGCACAAAATCTCAGTTTCAGTTTTCCCAGTGATGTTCACGCAAAGAAAGTATTAATAATTGCTTAAATAATACAATATCGTCATTGTAAGTTAACTTAAGCCAACTAATCTGGATACGTGAGTGAAAGCAACCACAGTCCGAACAGATCAATCGGATTTAATCTCGTGTAACTGGACTAAAAGTTCGATTTAAGAAAGCAGTTAGGTTCTTCACTCTGGCATGGAGAGCGAACTATTTTTGTTGCCGCAGTGCACCTCATACTCGTGGTGTCATTTTTGCAGAGCGTCCAGTAGCGGCTCCGTTCCCCGGACCACCTGATCTTTTGGAGAGGTTGTTATCGCTAACGAGCTTCTGTGCGAGCATGTAAACGAAAACGCTCGAGCTAACAGGAGTGAATCACGATCGTTAAAACCGAAAGGCGGAGGGGAAAATCTCGCGGCGTCCAACGCAAGGCTGTAACGTCGGAGCTAGTCAGCGGGAGTAGCAGAGCATCAAAGAGCTTGCGATTACTTGATTGCTTCATGTTTTAACAACCTGGCATGCAGGAAAATCCAGAGCATTTGTGTACTTCAAAGTCTGTTTGGATTCCTGCGCTCTTAAGTACTTGGATTGCCTCATTCATGCCTTCGAGTCATGCACAATACTAAAACAGGCCATAAAAATTAAAACACTGCCGTAACCTTTAATGCATTCGTTCTGTGTTTGCCGTTCAGAAGCGAGGCTTAATATTTCCTTCGAGCGGCTCCGCGTCAGAACTTCGGTAGCCTGCTGTTACTGAAATGTCACTTTGTCCTTAAAGTGTGTGTTTCGCATTCATGCATGTTCAGGCCTTGCTATGTTAGTCCGTCCTGCTGATCGCGAGCTCGTGGAAGGGAAAAAGAAATGGGAAAGTCTGATGGATACATAACGCTCAGGAGAAACCCCAACGGAAAGCCTTGGTGCAAACCAGCAGGCCAGAACCACCAGTGCCACTTTCCACTGCAGAAAGCTCCGGTTCTTATCGAACAAACTCAGTTTTGTTTCCTTCTGAGGTTTTTCGTGTTTTGTCCCTTCTTTTATGGCCGGACTTGTGGAACGCAGCTGGTAGGGGTCGCTGTTGCAACGCCTGGACCCAAATCCAGATCACCAGATCAATAAAGCACCGATCGTCTAACAGATCTTCCCTCGATCAAGGCATTGGGATTGGTTCCAGGGCTATGGAGCGGTTCTTATCCAGTAAATTCAGTTTGCTACCTTTAAGCAACAAACTCGGTATGTACAGACGGGTGACAAATAAAGAGGACGATCAGGTAGGATTATTCATGTCCCATCCACGTAATCTACAAAGAAATCTAGAACGCAGTGTCCCTGTGGTTCCAAAACACTTCCACTTTTCAATAACACCACACGATGATTACGAGGTGTGTCCCAATACTTTTGTCCTTATACTGTACGTCCTTCCAACAGACGTTTGGGTCACAAACCAGGTTATGATTCCAGTGCCAGCACCTAATGGAGTTCTGCATCGCAAAACCACTGGTTTGTATCCTTAACTAAGACATGCAATTAAAAAAGGAACGATGTAAGAAAAGTTCAGTGGTTGATTTGTACTAGGGAATTTAAATCCTTGTCTGAACTTCTCCAGTTCTTATTCGGTGGCTTCTGGTAGGGTCAAACATCATGTACGGGCGTGACTGGCTGCATCTGAGGGAGTTCATCGTTGCAATACATTGACTGGCAGACTAAACATGGGAAAAAAAAGATATCTCTCCATATTATCTTTATAGGGCAGTAACATAATATTTTATCTCCCACATTTCTTTTATCTGAGAGCTGCAGCGTTTGTTCGTGTAAACACCTCCCTTTATCGTCCGAGCAGCTTGTTTGTTTACATTTCTCCATGCCAGTGGCTTAGATAAGATTAGATCCTTTTTCAAATAGCTAATTTTCATTCCTTATGTTTTGTTTTGGACCGTACTGGACTTCAGAAGCGTGATCAGATGATCAATCAGAGTATTGATTTGCAGTGAGGGGACAAGCAGAGTCAAAACAAAGCTGCTTTTTTCCATCTCATTTCTCAGCCTTTTAAAGCAATTAGACTGTAATTTAATGATCTGTTCTTTATGCAGAAAGCTTAAAAAGCGAGCTGGTTCCTTAAAAGTACTGGTTCCAGCACCAGGGGTGAGTCAGTGGAGAATTGTTGTGACCGATCTGTGGCAGGGTCGCGTCCGCATTTTGTCTCGATCTTTCACCTGCTGCATTACAGCAACGTCTCGCTTTCATTTCATTTTGTTTAATATTGCTTGGTTGAAGTGAGAGAGAGAGTCATAACTCCTCTCTGTAACTCCCTCAGAGAGAACTGAAACGGTTAATATTCAGGTTTAGAACCCACCTGTTTTCCAGCCTGAGATCTGCTTAAGATATCAAACCGCGTTATTTCCACGCCATCGGTTAAAAGCTTTAAAATTAAAGTCGAGCCGTGTTTTTAACACCACACCATCGCTGCTCTGGTCCTCATTACTCCCCTGAGGATTCTGCCGGCTGTAACGTTTAATGTACGAGACTACACAGCATGTTATTAAGAGGCAGAACTTTACTCCACCTCTCAGTGCTGAAAGGGAGCCACGGACTCAACGTTTAACACAAAACAGAATCACATTTCGATTTAGACTTTTCACTATGAAAGGCTTATTAATTAACTGAATGTTAAAGTCATTTCTTTATCCAGCTCCTGTGGCTCAGAGACACTGCGTTTGGATCCTGAGTGGGGTTTGCAAAGTGAAGGTCGAGTGGTGAGTTTATGGAGCCCTGTGATGGACCGGTGCCCTGTGTATTATTCTCCAAACCAGGATAACTTTATTTTATTGACGTTTCATTGGAAACTCATGTAAACATGCTACACCCGCACAAGTAGCTTCTTCGTTTACATCCCTCCCTATTGCATGTGGAATTTCTCTGCCTCTGATTGGTCCAGAGATTTGTTTAACACTGTTTATCAAATGTGAAGGTAAGGTCTATTTTCAGGGATTTCCCGACTCTGATTCTGATAGTTTGTGATCCCCAGGTCCATTATTAGGATCTGTGAGCCATAGGAACAAAACCTGCTGCAGTTAAACTGAGAGCCATCAGTACGGGTGGTGAAGACATCAGAGCTCGTTTGGGTGGATGAGGAACCTCGTTCCTGTCAGTGCTGGCTCATGTTAGCGCCTGCGATCGCTGTGTTTCGGTTCCAAATTGTAGTCGAGCGTCAGATATAAAGAACTCCCGAGACCCACTGGCTCTGGCCGGAGTGAGTTCTGCAGCTCCGATGCGTCACACGCTCCATGCCGACACGTTCCTTTCGTTCATTTTTTGTTTTGTTTTACCAGCGTTGACCTTCTGAGAGTTTTTCCCAATTGTTCCTTTCACCTCATGTCGTCTTCTTCCCCTCCTTTTTTTAAGTTCCCGCTCCGCTTTTTCCTTCCCTCCCTCCCCGGTTATTATTCCGGCACTCTTGTTTTGTTTTGCTGTTTCTGGTTGGTGATTTCTATGGTGACCGCGCGCTTCCCAGGAACAATGAAAGCCTGGGGGATTAAGAAGCGTGAACAGTGATGACTTTTTCATAAATAGGTAGGAGACAGGGGAACACTGGATGGGATCAGCAGATGTGATGGGAACGGCAGGATTTCGATCATTCGCAGAGACAAAAAAGACATTATGATGGAGGGACGAGAGAACGAGACGATCCATGAGATCATCGCTGTGGTTCTCTCCATCGTTCACAGAAATATACCGTTCGAACCGCGTTTGTATTGCCATGACATGATGGCATTATGGCTAATGGCATCTGGGATCCATCCTTTAAATTCACCTCTTCAGTCAGATCATATAAATATTAGGATTTTTAACTAATATACAGTTGACACAGGCAGTGCCCAGATTGAGATTCCATCTAGAACCATACAGCGTCCTTTAGGTTAAGATTTAATATTAAAAGCTGACTAAAACTAGATGAGGCACCATAAATGACCCCCAGTACACAATAAACGCAAAACCCTATTGCTAATACAGTTCCAAACAAATAAGGTCACATGAGGTTCCTACTTAACAGGGTCATCGATCCAGAAAGGTCAGAGTCGCTGCTCTTTCAGTTCAATAGTGCCAGTTCAGTTTTTTCCAGAGCTTTTCCAGGAACGTCCCTCTGGAGGGAGGCCCCAGGGCAGACCCAGGACCCGCTGGAGGGATTATAGCTCACAGTTGGCGTATGAATGTCTGGGGATCCTCCAGAAGGAGTTGAATCTGTGGCCAAGGATAAAGAAGTCTCAAGTTCTCAGCCTGAAAACAAAGCCATAATAGAAAAGGGGTCCATCTTGGAAGGTGTCCTTGTTTGGAGCCACTCATCTTTCATTTGAACCCTTAGAACCAAGAACATTTTGGAAGAACCATTTCAGGAAAGCTACCAAGTAAAAAATGTACTTTCAAGAAAAAAATCTGAGCAGAACAACAGAGCATCCTCGAAAGATATTTTAATAAAGTTTTAATAAAACTTACAAAACTCTGAGCCATAACAAAAACACTATTATACCACAGTTAGTTCCGACCCCGCGATCTCATTGGCTGAGAGACAACTAGGAGTGCCAGTATTGCCCGATAATGGCACTCTGACCACATACACATGTAACCCGGGCAACGATGCCAGCCATAACAAAGTTATAGTTATATGTTATACAAGTAAAAGACTGACAAAATGAATTATAAATCTACTGGCTTTGAAAACATTTGTTTGGATTGAAGTGACTTAGATGAAGCTCTTAATGAGCAACCTGATCTTTCCAATGAGCTGAGGTTCATCACCTTTTACACACCAGTAGTTGGATTTAAGCTTGAAGGGCAGAGAAACAAAAAAAGTCTGTACTTTAAATCAAAGGTCCTGGACTCTTATTGGAGTCACAGCTGGACTGAAGAGCAACGAGACTGAAGATCAGTTTGAGTCCCATCATCAAAATTGCTGGATCAGTTTCTAGCTGGGTTTAGTTTGATGGATCAGCAGAAATGTTACGGGAGAGTTATACAGCAGCTCTGCCGGTTCCAGCAGCTCCATGGCTGATCGGAGGTTCATTCATGGATCTGTTAAGTCCAGCTCTGATTAACCCGACCAAGCTGCTGATGATCTAGAACTCCGACTTTAACATTTCTGAATGTAATTTAAATTTAGAACCAATAGTCAAGGAACTTTCATTATAACTCCGATTTCTTCTGTTGGTAGAATAGTGTGTCTTTGTAACAGTCCAATGTTATTTGCTGAATGTAAATTTTCATTTTATCAATGAAAGCTTATTAATCGATATATTTGAGTTTATTGACTCTATAATAACAGCTATTAGGAATTTCTGTTCCTCAACTACTACGACTGAAGGTCCAGGATGTTCATAAGGGGCTCGAATTGTGCGTTACTTTAAATAGTCGGTGATTGGCGTAAACTTATTTCTGTTCTCTTTGTTCTGAAGCGTTGCCATGCCACAGATTTGAGGTATTAATCCTCGTGTCCTTTGGTGTGAATGAAACGACACCCACCTGATGTTTGGAAGGTGTGCAGGGATTACCTGTGTTCAAGTTTAAATCCGTGCAGGTCCTAAAGTTCATCTTCGTCAGCGTTCTGACAGGACGGGCGTCTCATGGTAACTGAGAGAAATATTTTGCCGCCCTCACAGCCGTCATCTGTCACCGAGCACAAAGGAGGAGAGGCAGGTAGGAGGACACGTCCACATGGGCAGAACCACGTAAGAACATAACACTCGGTATCCTAGAGGACGAGCCGTACCCCTGTTCAAATGCTGCAACCAGAAATGCTTCGTTTTTCAACTAACGTTGGTGACTAACAATGATTTTATAAATGAATGACTATTTTACCATAGTACCATGATAGACAGGCATTTCATCCTGCGTTCTCTGAGGATATGATGAAGCCCAAGTGTAGTTAAAATGTAAAACAATGTCCCTAATAAGTGCTGTGTGAGCTCCAAAAATAAGACAAATATATTTGTCTTATTTTTGGATATATATCAACGTCCATCCGATCAAAGTCCGTCTGCTTTAACAGCCTCTGTGATCTCAAGAGTCATAATTGGAAAAAATCTGTCTTATATACAGCTCATTGACATCTGAATGATGGAAAACTAGTACAAGCAAACCCTTGTGACACCTGCTGACGGAAAAGAGAACCGCAGTCTTGAAAGGCAGAAAACAGCACGGTAACATTCCTTTTGTTTTTGTTTTCGGTAAGTGTTTCACATTTTATAAAAGAAACAAAGATAAAAATGACTGCACTGTACACTACAGTACAGTACTGTGCTAAAAGTTTTCATATTCTATTTTGGTCAACATGCTGTCCTTTGTTTACGTGGCGTCTGTCTCTCTCCTTAGTATAAAGGTGTTTGGACACTTGTTTGAACGGATGGTTTTCTAAAATAAAAGAGCAACACAACACCTGCAGGAACTTAATTATCAAACATACCTGCAGGACAAAACACTGGTGTATCGTCCGTTAGGGTGTGCAAACGCTTGCCAGTTTAAAAAAATTAGCTTTAATATGCATGCACTTGCAGAAATGTGACATTTAAGACTTCAACCTCCAACTATTTATGAATGATACAGGATTAAAGGAGCGTGTATATGAAATTACCATACTGTCTATCACCAACACAAACAGAAATCAAACTAAAAAGAAAAACAAGCATGAAGAGGATCCTGTTGTAATGATTTTATTTTATGTCAAACTAAAAAAAAATAGAACAATCTGTAGTTTATATTTTAAAAGTTATAGTCCACCTTTTCCACAAGTTTCACCGAATTACAAAAACTTTGCCACATTGCCAAAATCATGTGTTCAAGTGTCAAAATCAAAATCCATTAAAAATCATTTCCCAGCTTTATTTACACATTTTTACCTTATGTCTTTCGAGTAATGAGGAAAAAGGCAACAGCTCTTGAAAATAAATGAAAATGATAAAATTAAAAGTGATTGGTCCCCTGATTTAATATTTTGTCACAGTGAGTGAAAATGCCCTGCTCTCTTCAAGTCCATCTAGGGTTTCCTGATGGATTTAAGTCAGGGCTCGGACTTGGCCTCTTGTGTACAATGAGTTTCTATTATTAAGCCTCTGCGTTGTTGTTTTTTTGTTTGTTTGTGCTCAACTTCAGTTGTTCAGCTCCGTTCTTTTCATTCTGATGTTGAGTTTATGTGTGTGAATACAGGTGGAAAAGTAAGAATGAATTAATCGGGTAAGTGTTTGACGTACTTAAAACGAACTAAAATTAAAGTAACTGTACAGTTTTAAATGTATAATAATACTGCAGTAAAACATTCACGTTAAAGGTGAATTAAATTGGTAAAACTGTTGTAATGCTTCATACAATTTTAAGGTTTAGTATAAGCTTCAGTTTAGGTATAAATATATACATATGATTATAACTATAAAACTGATCAGGTAAATTTGATTATATTTTATATATCCCATTTGTAGCAATTAATGATCAGCCTTTAATAAGCACTAATACATCATTGGCAATCATTTTCTGTGCAATAATTTACAGTAAAAACAAGCACACACACACACACACACACACACACACACACACACACACACACACACACACACACACTTTGCTTTGTGATGTCCAGCAGCCGTGTGAAAGCTCTAAAACACGTCGTAATGACTTTCTGATGGTAAAAAACTCGAGTCCTGATGTGAGCCGAGCAGAAAATTCATCGCTAATTGGTTCTGTCTTTTCTGCTTTGCTTGACTGATTTAAGGTTTTTGGGAACAGCTTGAATTTCAAACATAAGTACCGTTTTTATTTGACAAGTACAAAGTTAGCTTTCAGGTCTGATACACTTCATCTAAATAACAGCACTTTCCCATAGCAACGCCGCAGCAACACTGGGTATTGTTCCTAATGATCAGTGCGGCGTGATCCTGCCCAAACACTGACGGGATGAGCGGCACGTATCAGGAAAAGACGTGTTTCATCACTGGCAGCATCGTCACAGAACCAGGTCTGCTGACAGGGTCCGTCTACAGGCACTCGAATGGTTCCTGATTAGGTGACTCTATTGTCTGCTATATTATCTGGAAAGCGAGCGTGATTAAAAAGGCTTTTGAAAAACCCCAGCTGATGGCATCGCTGAGCTGGTGACATGGCAGATTGCTCGATGGAAAGCTCGCAGACGCTTTAATCTGATTTACTCACACATGGTTTGCATAACGCGATAAGGGGAAAGGTTACGAGCGTGCTGCGGGGAAATCCTAACGCCAAACCTGTCAGGATGTTTATTTATTTTCAGGGGTCACGTTACACGCTGACTTTTATCCCTCATTCAATCATCGTTCATTCATTCACGCTACAGCGTGTGATTAATTACCTACAGCAGCTTCCTGACATCAGGCCTGACCTCTCCGTGTAAGGAACCGGCTGATTCATGTTTGGCGCTGTTATTTTATCATACTGTATTACCTTTTAGCATTTACAATACCATATTCACTGCTCTACATATTCAGCACTGTTGCAGGCCAAGTGCACCCCTTCCTGGTAACACTATTCCCAAAGGAGGGACGGGGCAGTGGTGATAATGTGTCCTGCCCCGCTGCAAAAACTGTTCAGGAACGGAACATGACATAGTTCAAGGCGATATCTGTGTGCTGGATTCAGAGGGCATCTGAACAAAAGTCAGAATCAGAACAAAATGAAGACAGAGAACCAGAATAAAATACAAGCCAAATAAGAACAAGAACCAAAGCAAGAACCAGAACAAAACAAGTACTAGAGCCAGAACAAGAACAAAAAACACTGCCACGATCAGAACAAGAACAAGAACTATACCAAGAATGAAAACCAAGACAAGAAGCAGAACAAGAGTCAGAATCAGAACAAGAACAAGAGTCTAAACAAGAACTAGACCAAGAACAAAAACAAGCACCAGGACAAGAATCAAAACAAGAACAAGAAGCAGAACCACAGAGAGTATCAGAACAAGAAGCAGAACCGGAATGAGGACAAGAACAAGAACCAAGACAAGAACCAGAACCCCAGACAGAAGCAGAACAAGAGTCAAACCCAGAACAAGAACTAGATCCAGAACCAGAATAAGAACCACAACAAGAACAAAAACAGGAACCAGAATCAAAACAAGAGCCAGAAAAAGAGTCAGAATCTGAACAAGAACTAGAACAAGAACAAAAGCAAGAATAAAAACAAGAACAAGAAAAAGAACCACAGACAGTATCAGAACACGAAGCAGAACAAAAGTCAGACACAGAACAAGAACTAGATACAGAACCAGATTAAGAACCACAATAAGAACAAAAACAGGAACCAGAACTAATACAAGAGTCAGAACAATAATCTAATCAAGAACCAGAACTAGAGTCAGAGCTAGAACCAGAACAAGAAAAAAAAAAAAAAACAAGAAGCTAAACAAGAGTCAGAATTTGAACAAGAACTAGAGCCAGAACAAGAACAAAAAACAAAACACGAACCAGAACTGGGACAAGAACAAAAACAAGAAGCAAAACAAAAACCAGAACCACAGATAGACTACCAGAACCAAAACAAAAGACAGAACAACAAACATAAATAAGAACCAGAACTATAGTCAGAACTAGAACAAAATGCAGAACAAGAATCAGAATCAGGAAAAGAACCTAAGCAAGAATCAGAACAAGAACAAAAACCAAAAGAAGAACCAGAACAAAAACTAAAACCGAAACAAGAACCACAACCACAAACAGTAGCAAAACAAAATGCAGAACCAGAAAAAGAACCAGAACAAGAACCAGAACCCTTGCCATAATGGGAACAAGAACAAGATTCAGAACCAGAGCAAGGCCCAGAGCCAGGATCACAATAAGAACCACAACAAGAACCAAAACAGGAACTAGAGCAAGAGTCAGAACAAGAACCGGACCCAGAGCTTCTATAACAAAGATACAAAGTCATGGTGTAAAGCAATAACCCTGAACTCTGGAGCAGTATAAACATGTTGTAATGAATCGTTTTCTCCAGCTGCAAACTGATGGATGAATGTGGATTTAGTGGAGGAGGAATGATGGTTCTCGTTTTGATTCTGGTTCTGGTGGTCTGAGCTGCAGCTCTTAGCTCCAGTGAATGGAATCTTAATGTTACAGATATAATCATGTTCTAGATCAGTACGGCTCCATAACAGAATGCTTTAGTGTGGAACCATGTAGAACTTCATGTGGAACATCAGTGCAACATCAACATCACTGAGGCAGCAGAACTGAAGCTCTGACAGCAGTACATAGAAATGAATGTTTCTGGTGTAGACTGACTGATATTTGAGTGTCCAGATACTTTTGGTCATGTATTATTGCATGTTTGGTGAAAGCCTCTCACTTTGAGGTCATTATTTACTAGGAAATATTTGATTTATGATTTGAAATTCAGACAGTGGTGTTATGAGAGAGCATCTTCAGCACCGTCTGAAGGACCCGATGATGTTACGTGATGTTTGTGCTCCTAAAGCTCACACACTGCAGATGTTAGCACAACCTCCGACCTGCTGACAGACGGTGATTAGTGCCTCAGACTGTCGTTTCTTTAGAAACACATTCCTTTCCACCAGAGGAACGCCGGTCCTGTTCAAAGCACATTCTTGTCTGAGTCTTCAGGAGGAATCAGCAGATTGTGTAACATTAGATCTTTGACCTCATGCCAGGGCTTTTTATTTGGCATGTGTATTTTAAAAGCTCTAAAAGGTGATTCTGCCATCACACGTCTTCACAGGTCCTGTAGGGCGGCGTTCAGATGTTTAGAACCTCAGCACAGTTTGGTACCTTACCCATAATTCAGTGTTTATTTTACTCCCATAAGAGATGGATAACCTGACCCACAGTTCTGACAATCCAAGTAACTGTGAGTTAAGGCTCTCGATCAAGAGCCCTACAGTGGCAGCTCAGCAGTGCTGTGGCTCGAACCCTGGACCTTGTGGTCTGTAGTCCAGTACCTACACTGCTGCAGTCATGTGAGCACACAGCATTCCACCACTTAAAAGAATTGTTATTACTCTACACGTTGTTATTATTATTGTTGTTGTTGTTGATAGTTTGTAGTCCACTTTCTGGTCCCAAACAGCTGCTGGGATTTTGTACCCTTACTTTATGTACTGTTTATTTAGTTGTTTTACGGAACCATGACACTTTGAAGTAAAAAGTCATTTGCAAAACCATTTAATTTCGATAAATCAATGCAGATGGGCACTGTGCTACAGTTGAAAGTGCCGTCACCTCGCAAGAATAAGAACAAGAGCCAGAATCAAAATCAGAACAAGAACCAGAACAAGAACAAAAACAGAAATCAGAGCCAGAATCAAAATGAGGACAAGAATAAGAACTAAAACAAGAATCAGAACAAGAGCCAGAACCAGAATGGGAATCAGAACAAGAATCAAAATAAGAGTCAGAATCAGAAAAAACAACCAATACAAGAATCAGAGTAAGAACAAGAACCAGAACATAACAATAACCAAAACTAGAATCAGAACAACAGCCAGAACCAGAATTAGAACAGGAACCAGGGTCAGAATCAGAACCAGAAAAAGAACAAGAAGAAAACCAAGAATAAGAACCAAAATCAGAGAAAGAACAGAATGAGATCCAGAATCAGAACAAAAGTCAGAGTCGGAACAACAACAAGAACCAAAACAACAAGAACAGAACAAGAGCCAGAATCAAAATCAGAACAAGAACTAGAATCAAAATCATAACAAGAACCAAAACAAGAACAAAAACAGAAAACAGAACAAGAGCCTGAACCAGAATCTGAACGAAAATCAGAACAAGAATCAAAACAAAAGTCAGAATCAAAACAAAAATCAGAACAAGGACCAGAACAAGAACAAAAACAAGAATCTGAGATAGAATCAAAACAGGGACAAAAACAAGAGCCAGGAAAAGAACCAAAACAAGAATCAGATTAAGAACAAACACCAGAAGAACAACAACAATGAGAACCAGAACCAAAATCAAAATCAGAACAAGAACAAGAGCAAGAACACAACAAGAACCAAAATGAGAATCAGAACAAGAGCCAGAACCAGAATTAGAACAGGAAACGTTGTCTGAATCAGAAGCATAAAAAGAGCCAGAATCAGAACTAGAAACAGACCACAAACCAAAACAACAACTAGAACAAGAACCAGGTTCGGAATAGATTACCCATAATTCAGTGTTTTACCACCTGACCAACAGTTCTGATGAAGTCATACAATCAAAGCAATAGTGAGTTAAGGGCCTCGCTCAAGGGCCCAACAGTGGCAGCTCAGCAGTGCTGGGGCTCGAACCCTGGACCTTGTGGTCTATAGTCCAGTATCTTCATTGATGTAGTCATGTGATCGGTATAAGCAGGGGTCCACCTGTACAGAAGAAAGAATTAAAGCACACCTCAGGACCAACTCGAAATGTTCTTGTTCACGATAAAACGTTTTAACTGAGCAGGAGCTTCTGTGATTGCATCCTACAGGTAGCAGGTCCAGGTCACAGGCGAACCAATTAGGCGAACGCAAACGAGGAAGACGAAGTGATTGATTACAAAGATTAGAAAAGAAGACGAGGCAAGGCGTGAACGGGTCCAAATTCCAGAGCGCGATCCAAATTCCGAAGCACGGAAAAAGAGGAAGCGACTGAAACCGAGTCCAAAAAAACAGGCGGAGGAGAAACGAGCTGAAGGCACGGAAAGGTAACTAATGTCAGCCATTAACCTCACACTGTTGTTTTCCTTCAGCCTGTTTTCATGAAAGTGACATCATGCTGCTGCACAGGTCCTCCGTCTTTCAAGTGAGAACTTCAAAGGAACTGCTGACCTCCAGAAGACCCTGACCTACAGTACGCAGATGCAGGACATACCTGATCAATTTGAGCAGCTCTCTCTCTCTCTCGCTCTCTCTCTGCAGCGAGCAGGAAGACAATGAGATGACAACGAGTGCAAACATTCCTTCGTGAGAACAAAGCCGAGTTAATGATATTTTGTTCTTTCTTTTTTATGGTGTTTGCGTGTTTTATGAATCAAAGGCCTTCAAGGGAACTGATGGCTTGGAACTGGCTCTTGTTTGATCCTCAACCTGGAGAGCTCGGTCAGATTCATCACGATCTTAAAAGCTGAACTGTCGACCCCGTTTTACACCTGCTCGGCTCGTATCGGCGATCGGCCGCGTAAACACGCAGGTGTGACCAAGCGGTTAAAGTTCAGGCCCGAGGCATCTCTGGCAACGTCTGACCAGCGAAACCCTTCTAATACATGGCATCAAAAAAGATTTCTGCATGGTGGGGCGATGTACAGCAACGTGACTTTTTTGGAGATCAGGAGGTTCTACAGTGAGCAATGACCGAATAAAGGTTCTGGTTCTGGTGTTTGCTTCTGATGGTTGAACACGTTCTAGATAACCAGAGTTTGGATCCAGAGCTTGTGGAACTAGAACCTCTCCACAACAACAGTGCAACATCATCATCACTAATGTTTTTCTAGCTAGTGGGAAGCCTAGTGGGAAAGCCGAACAGAAGACCGGAGGCAGCGGAGTCTATTAACGCCTACAATGTTGGAAGCGTGTCCACATACTTTTGGTTGTCAGTAATAGCGCTGGCATGTGGCTTTACACTTGCCATCAGATCAGCCAGTGCCGAAACCCCAGCCAGTCCTAAATCCAGCTCTGTTTCAGCAGAAGTGCGTTATTAATAATCGATGCGTTCACATGACGCGAGCTCGCTCTTCTCGCCACTATAAACATTCTTTTCTTTCATCCGTCAGGGCCTCCAGCCTTCGTCGCACAAGAGCCGACGAATTTACTGCAGCTCTCTGGAACAGCTGTGAAGCCACAGCTATGAGCGATGGGCGAGGATGATTTAGCGGGACGCTGACAGGGCTGGAGGACGACGAGGAGAACCCGGACCATCTGCTCCCTCGGCCGGCGAGCTCCTGGTGGCATGGCAAGCAGGAGCCACCGGCACCGACACAGAGCCTCCCGAAGATGGAGAACAGGAACCAAACAGGAAACCTGGAGAGGATTAACCAGGTGAGCAGGAGTTCGCATAACGCTCGGGGTGACTCACAGCCTTTGAGAACATGTCTGCCTTCTCCTCAAACGAACGAAAATGGAATCCACAGGCGGACTGGAAGCCCCGTCTCATTAAGCGCCCACTTGAACCGATGGCCCGCTGAGAGAAACTCAAATACTGATTATGCTTGGCTTCTCCTCCACTTTCTGTCAGAGTTTCTTAGACATGTGCAAAGTCTATACGGTGCGAATATCAATATCCTAACTGGCCAACGTTGTGGATTTTCCGAACGCCACAGCAGCCCAGATGTTTGCCACATTACTGGTAACAGGTGGAAAATGACGAAAGCCCCAAAAGGGGAGGGAAATGGGGTGAAAAAAAATCAACAAAACCTCGACTCATTTAAACAACCCAGACCGTCTGAAGATGTCGGACATATAAAAGGCTACCAGAGACGAAATGACTTCGGGTTCTCTCACACATGGTAAATGGCGCTAACAGATATTCAGTGGAATATTCTACACACGGAGCATTAATCATAACATAGGGTTCATACATCCATTGTAGCGTTAATGTTTTTAGCACCTAAGGTCTAAGGTGGGCAAGTAATTTTGGCACCATGGTTACCTTTATGGTACGGCACAAAGGGCAGGATGTTGTGTGGGAGATCTATGAAGCTTTATCCTGATGAGGTTGCATCACACAATCACCCGATCACACCCAAACACACCATGTTTTTCGGACGCTGAGGGAGGTCCAGGCAGACTTGGAAGAACATAAACTCCAAACCCCCACACAGACAGAACACGTGTTCAGTGGAATTTCTGAGTCAGCTGACACCTGAGTTCTCTTCACCCTCTCCATAGGCAAGGTTCATTCTGGAAGCTTTTTCTCAGAGCCTCTGCCCACTCGTTGTCCTTCGGCTCATCTCCATCATCCCAGAGTAAATCATGTTAGTTAAATAAATATGACAAGATGTACTGTACTGTAGTACTGTACAACCCCAAACCAGAAAAAGTGCATTTCAGGACTGCAACACGTGCCCAAAAAAGTTGGGATGGGGGAAACTGAGAGTTAGTAACGAGGTAAAAATAAATAATGAGGTCATGTCAAAAGGTGATCATAAGTGTTTGAGGAGCAAAGATGAACAGAGGATCTGTCGGTTATGAACAAATGTGTGAGAAAATAATTGAGATGTTTATAAACAATGTCCCTCTAAAAAGACTGGAAGGGATTTATATATTTCTCCCTCCACAGAGCATAATATCATTAAACGATTCAAGGAATCTGGAGGAATTTCCTAAAAAGCCTAAACTGAAGCCTAAACTCTCCGCTCCCTCAGACGGCACTGCATCAGGAACCATCATTCATCAATAGCTGATAGAACCACATGGACAAGGGATTCCTTTATCCAACCTTTATCAAGCTCTACAATACAGAGCTACATTCACAGATACCACTTAAACCGTTACTGTGCTAAAAAGAAGCCTTATGTTATAACCATGTCCAGAAGGGGCGTCGCTTCTCTGGGATGGACCATCACACAGTGGGGACGGGGACTGTGCTCGGACCCATCAGTGTAACAGATCTTTTTTTGGAAGAAATGGACGAACAAGTCTAAAAGCCAGGCTCTGGCATGGTATGGGGTCGGGTCAGGGCCCTGGGTAAAGGTCATTTCCACTTCTGTGATGCAGCATTAATGCAGAAAAGTACCCTGAGATTTTAGGGCAACATAAGCTGCCTTCTTGACGACATCTTTGTCAGGGATGTCCAGCATTTATCAACAAGACAAATCAGGAACAGTTAGGACTAAAATATGGAAATCCCTTCCAATCTTTCTTTGAGGAACATTGTTTTTAAACATTTCAATCATTTTCTCACAGATTTGTCGATAAGTTGGAGATCCTTTGATCATCTTTGCTCCTCAAAGACTCAGGCTTTTGTGGATGCCGCTTTTGTACCAAATCATCATCATTATTTACTTTTTTACCTAATTTATAGCCCTCAATTGGCCTGTGCATAACCAGAAGTTCTTCAGGTACAGTAGAAATTGATTGCACCACAGACACTGTATCTCCAAAAATAAAAAAATACGGATTGTCTTGAGATCTTAGGAGGCAAGCTCTCACGGAAAAACCTGCCTGACGTGGAGCAACATTCCTGCTGGTTCTGCAGAGCTCTTAGCGTGGAGATATTCGCAGTCCAGGTGTTTTCACCTAAACCGTTTATCCGTCGGCTCAAACAAGCGGCTCGGTTTGTATAAATCCATTTATCATCTTCACCAGGCCCGTTCTTTGTTCATGCACAGCATGACCAAAGCTATTCACATCCATCTCTGTTCTAGTGGAAAATCAGACACTAAAAGTTTATCCATGAGCCTGGGACCATGAATTAAGTAGTTAAGTAGTGTAAATACGCATCTTAAGTAAATTAAGCAGTGTAGTGGAGTTAAAAAGAAGAACCGCTCTAAATAATTGGTGTATATTCTGGTTCCTCATGTCTGAATACAACAAATATAGAAAGAGCTTTTAAAGAAATACTTATTTGTTACTTTAAGTACATTTAGTAGCATGTCCTTTTCTACTTCCACTTGAGTAAAATATATAAAGAGTATAATAAGCCATAATTCAACTTTTTCTCGTGTTTTTTATAAGAGTAGTAGTACTTTTACTTGTGTATCTCTGCCACCTCTGCCTATACAGCACTGGCACCCCTGGAGATCACTTTGTGTAGCCTCCCTTTAACAAAACATAACTGAATCTTCTCCGATAACATTTGGCAGTTCTGGGACTTCAGGTCCAGGCCCTTAATCGCTGAGCCACCACAGTCCCTGAGAAACTTGACGAGGAATCTGAGACTCTCAAATCCTCAAATCCTCTCCAATGTTTTGATCTGAACTCTGGGAACAGGTTTGTCAGTCATTTTGGACCATCGTCCTGCCGGAAGATTGAACAACAACCCAGCCGTAGCTTCGTCACGATGCCAGCAGAGCCTTCAGAGGATAGATATCACAAATCCTTTTCTGTGCTTGAGGATCTTCACTGTAGAACAGCGCTGTGTTTTCTCATCTGCCCCTAGGAGCTGGTTCCAGTTAAATTTCCAGTAGACCTCGTGGATCTTTTGTTTGTAGTTAGGTGTGGTTTTGTTAATAGGAATCTCTAGGAGTAAGTGATAAGGGTTAAGATAAGGTTAGATTCAATTTGATCAACAAAACATACTTCAGCATTAAATGTCGTGTTGGACTCAGACTTTTGGACCCGCCGGTCCACCCCCACCCTGCCGGAGCGCCACAGGACTACAAAAACCGCTCCGATCTGATTAAAGAACCACATTTTTACTGAATGAAGCCGTTTGAACTTACATTACGGCATTCTAAAAATAATGCTACTGCTAATTATACTGTCATCGGGCTGGCTCGACTCCTGAAGAAGGTCGCCCCTAATGAGTGCGAGGACTGGGTTTTGGGCCGCTGTAGTGATGAGCTAACGGTGTGTGTCAGTGTGAAACTATGACTCGAGAAGCCTGTATAAATGTAGGCGTATGATCTGTGGTTCCATTTGGGAAGCGAGTGTTTTTTATTCCCAGCAGCGCTGATGTGTTTTCCACTCGGTACGGAGCCGCACTTCAAACGCTCTGAGCCAATGGAAAGGAAGATCAGAGTGCAGAGATATGATGGAAACCTCCATAGTGATGGAAAAGAGACGGAGAAACAGGTAGGATAAAGGGGACACCGGGGAACAGGATTAAAAACAACCCCGTACTCAAGAAGGATGGCTACAAAGGTAATAAAAATACAAAATAAATCAAACCCGAACCGAATCAGGTTCCCTTTTACACCACAGTGAGAGTTTAGGAACTTTAAACTATAAATATGACCTGACACAGAGCACAACTGTCCTCAGTCATTCGTTAACACAGGTAAGAAAGTAGTGAAATGGGATTAAAGTGTGTTAAAATAACAGTTCCAAGTCTGAAACTGCTTCAGAGAGTAATAAAGACGCAACTCGTTAACGCAAATGCCTAATGAAACTGCCGATCTACTGGGATTTTCACACACAGCGCCATCTCTAGGTTTTACAGAGAATGGTCCGAAAAAGAAAAAATATCCAGTGAGGGCAGTTCTCTGGGTGAAAATGCCACATTGATGCCCAGACAGGTTTGAGCTGATAGAGAGGTCACAGTAGCCACTCATTACAACCGAGGTATGCAGAAGAGCATCTCTAAACAAACAACACATCCAACCTTGAAGCAGATGGGTTACAATAGCAATGAGTAACCACTCCTTTCAGCTAAGAACAGGTAACTGAGGCTACATTACACACGGCTCACCAAAATTGGACGATAGAAGACTGGAAAAGAGTCCCGATTTCTGCTGCAACATTCGGATGGTACCATCCAGTTAATAAAAACTGAGCATCGTTGAAACCCCACAGCCTACCAGAGTATTGTTGCTGACCATGTGCACCCCTTGGTCCTGAAGCTCAAATCATCTCAAACTGGTTCCACAGTCACCAGATCTCAATCCAATAGAGCACTTTTGGGACATGGTGGAACGGGAGATTCGCATCGCGGATGTGCAGCTGACAAATCTGCAGTGACTGCATGATGCTATTGTGTCAATATGGACCGAAATCTCTGCCAAGCGTTTCCAGCACATTGTTGAATCTCTGCCATGCAGAATTAAGGCAGTTCTGAAGGCAAAACCAGGTCCAACCCGGACCGAACAAGGTGTACCTAATAAAATGTTGCGGAGTCATGTTAGGATGCCATAAATTACCGGGAGATCGTAAATGGACATCTGGCAGAATCTGAGAAGAAGCTACAACTGGGAGGTTGGATCTTCCAACAGGATAACGATCCGAAACAAATCCAGATCTAAACACGCTTTAACATGAAACTCCCAGAGACCTGATCTAAACCCCGCTATTAATGAAGCTGAAGAGGATCTAGAACCTCTTCATAAGACTTTGGTTCGTACCTAAAAGCTAAAAGAAGCCGGTGTGGAGGTTCGTGATCTCATTTGCCCCCACAAACTCTCGTTCATCATGAACATCGCTTGTTTTTGTTTCTCCTGAAACTCAGTGAATTATGGATGTTTGGCCTGGGCGTTCCGTTTTATTGATGGGTTTGAAATGGCTCACCAGAGGCCTGTAGAGGAACGTCAGTCGAAGAGGCCATGACGTTATCTGACTTCGGTGTATAGACACGACGACCACCAAGAGATACCGCTTATGAGAGAATTCATAGGTTTCCCTGAATCTGGGGACACCACACCAGGAGCTTAACCCATTGTTTGAGTTCCTTGAGTTGCTCTAACATTGCTATATTTTATTTATTAATCAGTCCAGGTCCTGAACTATAGACTGGACTGTTGACCAGAAGGTCCAGGGTTCATGTCCCAGCACTGTTGGGCCCTTGAGGAAGCTCCTTAACTCACAGTTGCTTGGATTATACCTTGTTGGGTTGATTCTGGTAAATGCATATTCAAAGTCACGGACATTATTTATATAATCAGCCAGAGAGAGAGCTTTTAATAAATAGTGGGATAGACCATCACACAGTGGAAATGTGCTCAGACCAATCAGTATTCCAGATCTTTTTTGGAAGAAATGCAGCATTCATAAACTGTTTTGTAAAATGTTTGTCTGGCTCCTACTGATTGATTAAAAGCTTTTAGGAGCCAAAGTCAATATTATTTAATGCAGTTAATATTTTTGTGCTTCCAACCAGAGCAAAACAAAGTCATTATCTTAATTTGCCCCTAACGTGATGCAAATTAGGAAAAAAAAAAGCAGATTGGACATGGAACCTGTACCATTACAACCTCATTCGCTAACCACTAACCTATGAGGAACAAACATGGGCAGAGGATTATCAAGAGAGAGTTTATCAACAAATGTGAGAGAAAATCATTCAAGGGATTCCTTTATCAAGCTCTACAATACAGAGTTACATTCACAGATACAACTTAAAACGTTACTGTGCTAAAAAGAAGCCTTATGTTATAACCATGTCCAGAAGGAGCGTCGGCTTCTCTGGGCTCGGAGGCATCTGGGATGGACCATCACCCAGTGGAGATGGGGATTTGGGTCAGAAGAATCAGTATAACAGATCTTCTTTAGAAGAAATGCACCATACACACACTGTTTCTGGATGCAACACTTGGCTGCTCCTACTGATTGATGAACACTTTTCAGGAGTCAGGGTCAATATTATTTAATGCGTTTAACATTTCTGTGCTTCCATCCAGGGCAAAACAAAGTCATTTTTCAATTTGCCCCAACACGAGGTGGATCAGGATGCTCTTAATTAGGAATGAGGGCACTCTTAATTATAGCATGAATAAATAATCCTTAAAATACTTGTTTTGAGGTTTAGATGTTTAACATCTTTCATTAAAAACTAAAAGAGTCTAGGTGTACAGTTTCTGTTGCAATATCAGGAAAAACAGACGTAAGAAATGAAATGTATTATACATAAATTAGGATTTCAGGAGCAGGTTAAGCACATAACGTGCTGCAAACGTTCGAGCAGGTGTTAAAATCAGCCGCGTGTGAAAAAAAGTTCAGAGCTGCCACTCTTTCCATATTCCGTGCCACATGTTTCCAGCGCTGAAATGTTGCACGGGCTTTTTACGATTACACTTAACAACCTGTCAAAGGTGCAGGAAAGTCTGGCAGCTCCAGAGCAGATTCTTCTATTAGAGACACAAACACGTGCGGCAGGTGTCCTCAAGTCTGCTGGGGGAAAAAAAACAGCAGCACGATGAACATGTTAGTCTGCAGAAGAACCAGATGGAGAAGGAACCGAGAGCAGACCGAACGCGGAGCTTTAAATGAACTCAGAAATAGAGTAAAAATAACATCTACAATTAGTACCTCCTTCATTAAACACTAACCTGTTATTTATTTTACTCTGCCTATTTTTAGTCTCGCAAGGCTGTGAAAATTAACTCCAGCACGAAATGAGGGCTGTAGGCCAGTGATAGGTGACCAGATCGATGATGATACCTCATGGAACAGCCAACAGGGGCCGCTGTTGCCGCATCTGGGAGATGATCCCTTAACTAAACTTAAAAAAATATAAAACATACAGTCGTATGAAAAAGTTTGGGCACCCCTGATAATTTTCATGATTTTTCTTTATAAATCATTGGTTGTCCAGCTCAGCAATTTCAGGTAAATATATCATATAGCAGATGAACACCGTGATATTTGAGAAGTGAAATTAAGTTTATAGGTTTTACAGAAAGTGTGCAGTAATTATTCAAACAAAATTAGGCAGGTGCATAAATTTGGGCACCCTTGTCATTTGAATACCTTTAGCACTAATTATTGGAACACAAAATATGTTTTGTAAGCTCACTGACCCTTGATCTACATACACAAGTGAGTCCAACTATGATAAAGGGTTAAGGTGGCCAATTGGAAGTTTTTCTCCTCTTTGCATCTTCTCTGAAGAGTGGCAATATGGGAGCCTCAAAACAACTCTCAAATGGCCTGAAAACAAAGGTTGTTCACATCATGGTTCAAGGGAAAGGGAAAAGCTCTCTCAGAGATTTCAGCTGTCAGTTTCCACTGTGAGGAACATAGTGAGGCAATGGAAGCCCACAGGAACAGTTCTAGTTAAGGAACTCCCGAAGTGGCAGACCAAAAAAAAATCTCAGATAGGCAGAGGCGAAGGATGGGAGAACAGTCATAGTCAAGCCACAGACCACCTCCAAGACCTACAAACCTCATCTTGCTGCAGATGGTGTCACTGTTCATCGTTCAACTATACAGCGCACTTTGCACAAGGAGAGGCTGTATGGGAGAGTAATGCAGAAGAAGCCTTTTCTGCAGACACGCCACAAACAGAGTCACTTGAGGTGTGCTACAGCACATTTGGACAATCCAGCTTCAATTTTGGAATAAAGTGCTGTGTACTGATGAAACTAAAAATTGAGTTATTTGGACATAAACAAGGAGCGGAAAAAGAACACAGCATCCCAAGACAAACACTTGCTACCCACAGTAAAAATTTGGTGGCGGTTCCATCATGCTGTGGGACTGTGTGGCCAGTGCAGGTACTAGGAATCTTGTTAAAGTTTGAGGGTCGCATGGATTCCAGTTAATATCTCCAGATTCTTGAGAACAATGTTCAAGAATCAGTGACAAAGTTGCAACCGAGGCCAACGACCCCAAACCCTGCTCAAAATCTACTAAGGCATTCATGCAGAGGGAACCAGTTACAACGTTCTGGAATGGCCATCTCAGTCCCCAGACATGAATATTACTGAAAATGTGGGCTGTCCATGCTCGGAAACCATCAAACCTGACTGAACTGGAGATGTTTCTAAAGAAGACTGGTCCAAAGCACCTTCAAACCAGAATCCAGACTGGAAGCTGTAGGAAGCGTTTAGCGGCTGTTATTTCTACAAAAGGAGGATCTACTAAATATTGATGTCATTTTTCTGTTGGGGTGCCCAAATTTATGCACCTGCCTAATTTTGTTTGAATAATTACTGCACACTTTCTGTAAATCCTATAAACTTCATTTCACTTCTCAAATATCACGGTGTTCATCTGCTATATGATATATTTAACTCAAGTTGCTGATCTGAACAACCAATGATTTATAAACTAAAATCATGAAAATTATCAGGGGTGCCCAAACTTTTTCATACGACTGTAACTGTTCTCTTCGTGTAGGTGCTTTTTTGCTTTCAATAATAACTAAAGGTTTTGGCCAACAGGCACCGCAAGACTCAAATGCTGGTCTCCGTGGTTGTTAAATTATTTAAAACTTAACACATCATTACAAAGAAGCTCGACAAATAGTGGAGGTGGCAGTGCCAAGGATAAACTCCATAAAACCTAAAAGGAAATACTTTTAAGAGGAACTGAGCTTAAATGAGGAACCGTCCTTCTCTGAATGAGGCCAGACCTCAGGGTTAAGTTCTTAAAGTAAGACATAAAGCACTCAAAGTGTCAAAGACGTTTTGTGTAGTCGTACGTTCTTGAGTAATGAATTCGTATTTTAAAATCTGAAAGCTTTTGAGAGGAATAATGAGTTGAAAATTCAGTATGAACACAGTAAAAGCAGTTCAATAATATCAACGGTATCATTCTGGTTTAAAACCAGGTTTCTGCCACAACCCGACGACATAGAACGTTTACATACTGTATGATTTCCTTTCTAAGTATGACAGTCAAACACTTTTAGTCTGTCCCCAGTAAACTAAAACACAAAGAAACCCTTAATAAAAACAGTTCCGGCTCGTTTTCTTTGTTCCTGAGTTTGTTTCTTGTTCCTAGTGCCTGATGTTGGATTCTCTTAATGGTGGATGGAGATACTCTGATACCTGATGGGGTTACAAAGTTTGCTCAGACCTGGGACTTTATTTGTGTGTCTTTCCTTAGTGACTCAGTGTCTGTGTGCTCCTCAGATTTTTTTACTTTTCCATCCAGCTGTTTGTACAGATGCTCGTGGTTCCTCCAGCTGGTTGGAAATTGATCCTAAGAAGGGTTCAGGCTTTGTGCTTTGAGGCTGTGGCTGAGTATCAAGAACGAAAAAAGGCTCTGACCCCAAGTGAAAAGAGTTAGAGGCTGACTCTCATAAATATACACAGGTGCACTCCCAATTAACTCCTAATTACAACAACCGGCCAATCGTAATCTTCTAAACGACATCACATGCATTTCTGGAATCACAAACTTGTACCCAAATGGAACACACACTTTCCCAAAAAAAAATAACATAGCCAGATAGAAAAGCTGGATCGCTGCAAAACTCAAAAAGCATGCAGTTCTGTCTCAGACAGACATTTAAATGATTACAGGTGTGGCCTGATTACTACAAGAGGGAGTGAAAGTGCTTCCCTTGTAGCACTGCCCTATAAAAAGGCTCCCAGAAGCTACTTTTGGGTGGTGTACCTCTTGGTGAGAGATCGTGCGACTCTACACTCGAAGACATGCTTCCCAGTTGACAGACTTTGAGAGGGGGAGCATCACTGGACTGAGAGAAGCAGGATGGTTGTTTTGACGAATTGCCTCCACCTGGGCTGTTCTGACCTAGCTGTTAGGAGGTGTTGGGAGCAGTGGTTTTATGGGGGCACACACACACACACGGTGAACAGGCCCTGAACGGCCCAAAAAACCCCCCAGTAGAGAGGATCGTTTGATCCACTTGATCCGACAACAGGGGGCACACGCCTGTCTCTGGCCAGACCATTTCCTGGAGCGTGAATGAGAAACCTGGACTGCTATGAACTGGAACCGTATCGTCTTTAGTGATTTATCCAGGTTCAGTTTGGGATCCGATGAAGGTCGGGTTCGAGTATGGAGGCCACATGGTGACGCTTCCATCCTGCCTTTGCTGTGGAGCAACACACTGATCCAACTGCTGGTGCGTTGATCTGGTTCCATCACATACGTCAATAGGTCAGTCCTAGTAGTGATACGAGGGACACTAACAAATCAGCTACATGCCTCTCATGGCAGGGCTTCCAACTGCCATTTTTCAGCAGGATAATTCCAGGCAATTATTATTTCTCACCACCTTTTAACCCTGGTGAGGGTCACAGGGGTTCCTGAGTCTGCCCTCTGTTGCAGCACCGGGTGATAACCCTCTTCCTTCATACACAGTCACCATGGGGACTTGAACCCAGGTCACCGCAGTTGTGGTTTCACGTATTAGACCACACGAGCACCCTTTCTACAAAATGGCAATAAAGTACCCAGGTAACTTAACTCTGGTTACTAGTTTTGTGGAATTTGGTATGTTCTCCCCACGTCCATGCCTCAGAACTGAGAGAGGTGTTCAGTATGAACCAGCCATGTAATTTACAGGTATTTTTTCAACAATATGGACTATTTTGGGTTTGATCGGTGCCATTACGAGTCGTTCTCTTGTCCCGCTGATCCTGAAGTTGGCGTCATTACCAGTCGTCGTCTCGACTCGCTGATCCTAAACGTCGCGATACAGCCGCGGATCTCGGTCTGCACGCTCTCACTGCGCCGGTGAAACTGCGCAGCTCTCTCGTTTGAAGGACAGAAAAACCTGTCGGCCAGATGTTCTCTCTGTAATGAAGAAAGTGCAGGAATGAAGTAAGCGTTTTGATGAGAAAATTCTCAGAGAGAAATTAATCGCGGACATGACTTTCCATGACCAAAGCTATTGTTTTATATGCCAAATGATTTATGTCTCCGTCCATTTTTACACGCCATCTATTCTGTACAGCTGCGATGGTACTCTATTAATAAAATTCCTTCATGTCTCGTTTTTTTTTTGGCCTAATTCGTGGTTTGAATTAAGCACCTCATATTCGGCGAGTGTAACGTCTAGCGTTCGGACCGTACAAACCCTGACGTACAAAGGAATCTACTTCTTAAACACAACGTCTAACATTGTAATGTCTGGTGTCAAACCCTGACCAAACCTTTCTGACATGCATTTTTTTTCTGATTAGTTCCTCGGTCCCGAACCATAATTATAAAAGGATTCTCACGTAAAATTTCTCTGGAGCAACTTTGAAAGTGTTTAGCCGTGTTTCTGATCTCACGTGGAACATATGGTTAGCATTTCGGACTGGAGCTCGTGATTCTTCAGAGCGCGCCGCGTTACGACAGGTTCCCTAAACAGGACGAGATTTTTATGCCTGATAAATGTGTCCAAACCAAAAAAACAGTCGATAGCGAGGTGGGGAGAAGCTCAAACCAGGCCGGGCTGAAATCTCCCCGTTGGCACCGGTGTGCCTCCTACAGGTTTCTAGTGGCCGCTCTCCAAAGTGTTGTTCTTGAGCTCAGCAGGAACCTCGGCGTTAGAAGCCTCGCTCGCGTTTTTCCGCTGAAACCCTCATCCATCATCCTGGAGTGTCACGAGCATCGTTCGAGGGGCTCGTGCAGAGAAACTTAGAAGAGCAAACTTGGATCATCTGTGAACGTTGGCTCGGGTTTAGAAAAGTAGTTTTTTTAAGAGAAATCGCACACTGATCAGCGACTGAATCCGCCATGCTTTAAAACATGCGAGGTCACGCAACTTTCCTGAATCTGGAATAAAGAAACGGTTCTATATTTACTCTCGGAGCGTTCCGAACATTACCTATTCCACCCAGTGGCCTGTGAAAGAAGATTGATGTGCATTAGCGATGCAGAGTGAGTTTATTTCCCGCAGATACAGCCGGGTGCTATACAGCATGGAAAAAGTGGAACATAAGTGGAAGCCTTTTGCAGCGGCTCGGTGTCTTTGCTTTGCTCGGCTTTTATAATGGCTTTCTGCCTCGTGCATGGTTCACTCTTACCACCATAAAAGGTTCCCTCAGGAGCCTCCATTGCCAGAGTTGAAAATGCCATAACCATTTGTCACAGACTAAGGTTCCTTTACAGGCTCAGAGCAGACTGAGACTGTGGACTCGACGCCATTCACTCGGTCCAGACCCGTCCTGATCAAACTCAGTCTTCTCTTGATCTTTCATCAGCTTCGTGCTGGACCTGCAGGATCCAGAGACCTTCATTAGACATCTCTTACCTTCAAAACAGCACCATACTCAAGGGCAAGGGTTCGACCTGCGTCTTATTCCTTTTAGCCCTTCTCTTCGGTTTTGCCTGCTGTTCAAGCAATCCCAGGTCTCAACGGGACTGAGGCCTGATGACTTTGCCGCCTTACAAAGAGCCCTAAATTTCTACAACTGATGTTTTTAAATGTTTGATTCTGTCCTTCAGATCTTCAACAACGTCTGACCATCTTGTTTTCTCCATTAATTTATCTGCCTTTAGGAGTCGCCACAATGGATCACAGAGCTTTTTGAAAGCGATTTGACTATAATCGATAGAGATAGCTGCTCAAGCATTTGGAAAAGTGCATTGTGGGAAACGTAGTGCCTGTAGTGCATCTGGTGGCATGTCCCGTAGTTCTGCTCAGGAAAACATGATTTAAGTGGGGGCACAGCAACATTTTATATGGGCATATGCTCAGGTAAAGTGGGTCTGATGATGCCCTTGCCCAATCCTCTTGATCTTCCTCTGTCACACCAACCACCTGCATATATCTGTCATTCCCCTTCCCCTCGTGTCTGGTGTCTCCATCCTCAGCATCCAAACCACCTCAATCTTGTTTCACTTGTTGATCTTTGTTAGAATCAGCTCTTCCCTCTGTCTGCACAATATTTCCGCAGCACAACCACCACCATGCTTAACAGTTGGTAAGGTGTCATTTTATTCGAATGTTTCTCTGTTTTATCTTCAAATAAATCATTGGTGGTTTTGCTTTAAACTGTAGTACATTTACAGCATCCAAAGCAAGCTTGACCCAAGCATGTGAGGATCAAGGGTACAACCATGCCAACTTTTGGCAGGGCAGCGACTTGAACCCTTGTGTTTGGTCTCTGGTAGCCTATATGAGTGTGGTTGTTATTAAGTTTTTGCCATGACCACAAAATGCGTCTGCAGCTACTTCGCAGTGTCATGAGGGTTTTGCTTTGCAGACCTGACCAGGATATGAGCGGCTCTATTAGAAAGATTTCTTACTCTTATAAAAATTTCTTAGTGCAATAAGGACTTGAAGCTACGCTATGCTTTTGACCTCTGTGTGCCTGCAGTTTTCGTTACTGTTTGTAACCACACCAGTTAAAACGGCGCTCCTTCATAATCAAACACTGTCGCCTCGTTCGGTCCGAATGGAATTCAGCTCGGTACTTCACGTGTGTTTTTGCTTTTCTTCCCCAGCGTGCGTAACGCTGAAATGAATGACTTCCTCCGAGCAGAGTGATGGAGCTGATGGAGACGATGGTTGCCTCAGAGTGCTGAGAGTTGGGTGGTCCATCCTTCAGCACCAGATTTGGTGGGGAGGGGGGTGCCTGAGAAATGCAGCGCACCCACGTATCACTTTCAAAGGGTGAAACCCAAACCCCCCAGAGCCCCTCGCTCGTCCCTCAAGTTTGACAAAGACACCTGTTGTTTCGTTTTGAGGGAACTCTGAATTGAGGGGCCTGTTCAGAAAAAAATGTCATTTTTAGTAACTGCTTCTAACAGAAACCTCGATAAGACGTCACGCAGGAGAGCCGGTGGAGGGACGGCTCTGAGGAAGCCTTTGCACTTAGGAATGGAATTTGGAGTGGGACAGAAGGCTACATTTGCTTTTCATAGTGTGTGTGTGAAAGCGAGCATTTATGTTCTTGGTGGGGACCGTGTGTGCAAAGATCTGATATTTTTAGATCTCAAACTGCAACGTTTATTCAAAAAAACGAAAAAGCCAAATGATTTTTGTTACTGAGCTTAGGTTTAGGGTTTGGATGGTGGACATGGATTAAATTAAACCCAGGACAGTGTGCCCAGGGGCATCAATCACTCACACCTAGGGGCAAATTGACATTGCAAGCTCATCCTAAACTAACGATGGTGAAAGGAATGACTATGGAACTGTAAGGAGGGGAGCTCTGAGAACTTTGGTGTGATCTTTGTTTCCAAACCTCAATTGTTTAATACATCCATATAAGGAGGACAAACATGATCTGAAGCATGGGCAGAACATGCCAAACTCAGTAGAGACCAGAGGTAAGAGGTAAGAATCGAACCTGGGATAATGGGTCTTGAAAGCAATGGTCCAACTTTCTCAGGTCTAGTTGTAAACCCCACCTTGGATTCAAACCCAGGCCTCCAGGAACCGCCATTTCCAGCAGCTGGCTTTTACCACTGAGCCACCAGAGGATGCCTATAATATGTTGGTGGCTGGACACTTTTGGTCAGATTTGACTACAGTCTGTAATTGTAGAACTACAAAGTGCAGTGAACACTAAAACTTAAATAGAGAATAAGCAGAATATAAACCAAAAAGACTTAGCACTGTACATCCCCTAAATGTATTTGCACAAGAAATGGTCAAAAACTTTTGCTGTCAAGTCCTGGATTCATGAAAACATCCAAGATAAAGAAGACAGATATGAGAAGACAAATCAGACGTGTTTTGTCATTAGAAAGCGAGGTTCCCATGATCATGCTCATGTTCGTGTTCCTCAAGCTCAGCCTGAAGAAGACAAACTTCTATAAAAAGGAAGATGATTTAAAGTGCTGATGAAGAATGGTCCGATTGAAACCTGTGAAGAGGCCGATGTTCAGAATCAGCACTGGAAAGGTTAAAGACAAACTGCACCTCATCTTCATGTGAACTTTCCACTTCTGATTAATTAACATGGCTCTGTTTATCACATTTCAACAATTTAAGGTTTTAGGGGAACCTGAGAATCCTGGGGTTATTTTTTATGCACCCTCTAGTGTTAGGTTTTAGGTTTTCATGTATAATATCATAACACTGGTATCTAACAACAGTGCAAACTGAAATAAACTGAGTTGATATTCCAAGCAGCAGCGCTTTCAGAAACATGTAGACCATATACTTAGAGTTTGACATGTTTTAGTTAATTTTTAGCCCCAGATTGGCCACCCAGAGAGTCAGAGATTAAAATTTAAATCACGTTTGGACTGAGAAAAGCTTAATGCCAGACTGGAAGCCTGAGAACGGAGACAAACTCAGGTAGAGAACAAACGGAGCTTGAACTTGGCACACTCTGAAAACAGATGACTGCTTAAGACAAGGGTTTTAAATAGCAGAGGATGTGATTTAAAAAAAGGCACGGCAGGTGAGAGGTGCAGGGATGAGGTGTGAGAGCATGAGGAAATGGAGGTGAAGGTCAATAATAACGTCATTTTATGAAGTATCACTGAAAAAGTTTTGTATTTTTTGCTTGGTGCATGTTCACAATTTACTTTTCAGTTCAGCCAAGAATTTTCATCTCTCATCAGTTCAGCTGTAAGTGTCTCGATATGAGCATCTGCCTAATGGCTAAAATATAAACGTGAGTTCATGTCACAGGAGAGAAAACCATGAAGTTTCAATCACAAAGGTTCTGTACATACAAAGATTTATCATTAACCAGAACCAGGATCTTTAGTTTAGAAGGTGGAGGAAGATCAGTAAGAAACTGAGCACTAAGAAACATAAAGAACGAGAAAGGAAAGAAGAAAAGAAGAAGAAGAAGGCGACCAGCTGGATTGCCATGTAAATAGTTGTGAAGATAGGTAGAGCCTGGCTCGGCGCCAAAGCCTTTACAAAGGGCGTCGAACATCTGTTTGAGGAGAAAATCTCTCCGCTCTGCGCCGGAGAAAGAAAAACACGCTCTCGCACAGAGACTTTCTCACAATCACGCAAAAACGCTTTACATAACCCTCGTCCACAACGTTCACCACCACAACCGCACGACTCAAAGTAATGTAACGTAACGCGAGTGTCAAACTCTGTGTAATTCCGCTCCAGATCGGATTTAGTGTTTCTAATCCGTCCAGAGAGAAGCTCTGCAGCCGATCCAGATGTTTCTGATTATTTTTTTACTATTCAACAATTTACACAGTCGTTCCGTGAGAGTCAGAGAGTTCATTTACACTCGCACAATAATCACAATAATAGTCCAGACTCATTTCACCTGATTACTCAAATTCCCATGAAAAGCTTTAAAAGAATTTTATTATTCGCCTCGTGCTCACTGTAATCTGGTTCCTGTATCCTGCATCTGCGCATGGCCACAAACATAACCAGACAAACAGAGACGAGCTCAAACAACAACATGATGCACAATTTACAACCACACAAACTCCAGAATAAATATTTACCAATACAAAAAACAGACTTGAGAATGATTCATAAGCAGCCAGTCAAAACGAATCAACTGACAAGAAATAAACACGGCTGATTACAAAGGTATAAGGAAATATATATATATACACACACAGTTGTGCTTGAAAGTTTGTGAACCCTTTAGAATTTTCTCTATTTCTGCATAAATATGACCTAAAGCATCATCAGATTTTCACACAAGTCCTAAAAGTAGATAAAGAGAACCCAGTTACACAAATGAGACAAAAATATTATACTTGGTCATTTATTTATTGAGGAAAATGATCCAATATTAGATATTACTGAGTGGCAAAAGTATGTGACCCTCTAGGATTAGCAGTTAATTTGAAGGTGAAATTAGAGGCAGGTGTTTCAATCAATGGGATGCCAATCAGGTGTGAGTGGGCACCCTGTTTTATTTAAAGAACAGGGATCTATCAAAGTCTGCTCTTCACAACACATGTTTGTGGAAGTTTATCATGGCACGAACAAAGGAGATTTCTGAGGAGCTCAGAAAAAGAGTTGTTGATTGCTCATCAGGCTGGAAAAGGTTTACAAAACCATCTCTAAAGAGTTTGGACTCCACCAATCCACAGTCAGACAGATTGTGTACAAATGGAGGAAATCAAGACCATTGTTACCCTCCCCAGGAAGTGGTCGACCACAAAGATCACTCCAAGAGCAAGGCATGTAATAGTTGGTGAGGTCACAAAGGACCCCCCAGGGTAAGTTCTAAGCAACTGAAGGCCTCTCTCACATTGGCTAATGTTAATGTTCATGAGTCCACCATCAGAAGAACACTGAACAACAATGGTGTGCATGGCAGGGCTGCAAGGAGGAAGCCACATTCTCCAAAAAGAACATTGCTGCTCGTCTGCAGTTTGCTAAAGATCACGTGGACGAGCCAGAAGGCTATTGGAAGAATGTTTTGTGGACGGATGAGACCAAAATAGAAACTTTTTGGTTTAAAAGAAAGCCGTTACGTTTTGGAGAAAGAGGAAAACACTGCATTCCAGCATAAGAACCTTATCCCATCTGTGAAAACATGGTGGTGGTAGTATCATGGTTTGGGCCTGTTTTGCTGCATCTGGACAGGACGACCTCACCATCATGATTTGGAACAATGAATTTCTGAATTATATCAGTGAATTCTGAAGGAAAATGTCAGGACATCTGTCCATGAACTGAATCTCAAGAGAAGGGTGGGTCATGCAGCAAGGGACAAACGACCCTAAGCACACAAGCTGTTCTACCAAAGAATGGTTACAGAAGAATAAAGGTTCATTGTTTAGGAATGGCCAAGTCAAAGTCCTGACCTTAATCCAATGGAAATGTTTGTGGAAGGACCTGAAGCGAGCATCTAATGTGAGGAAAACTCACCAACATCCCAGAGCTGAAGCTGTTCTGTACGGAGGAATGGGCCAGATACTGAAAGGCAAAGGCTCACATACTTTTGCCACTCACTAATATGTAATGTTGGATCATTTTGTTCAATAAATAAATGACCCAAGTATAATATGTGTGTCTCATTTGTGTAACTGGGTTCTCTTTATCTACTTTTAGGACTTTTGAAAATCCGATGATGTTTTAGGTCATATTTATGCAGAAATATAGAACATTCTAAAGGGTTCACAAACTTTCAAGCACCACTGTATATACAGTGATAACGTTTTTTGAACTTTATGCTGCTTGCCTAATGAAAAAACTAGAATGCATCAAACCAGAACACAGTCTGGCATACTCTGGTGACATGAGTCTCTTGGATTAAATGATTCATTCCAATTTATTTACAGACGTGCATCCTGATCAACAAGCAGCTTAATCACTGCAAAATATCTAATAACTGTTTCTTAAACACAGATGTTATTACATCTGAAACTGAAACACACCTGAAGAGAATTACAGCAAAGCAAAGAATTTTAAGAGAACAATTTACTCATTCACAATTGACTTATAAACCAAATGATTCACTGAATCAAAAAGGAGTGACTCTCAGTCATGGCAAAATGTATCACTCATTCAAACAAAAAGCCATTAAATGACAGAACGGGTCACATTCCAGAGAATCCGAAGAGAATGATTCAGTAATTCAATTGATTCACTGAACAATACAGTATTAATATTGGAATGACCAAATTATGTACTGATTCAAACACTGACTCAAGGCAAAATGATTCACTGTTTAAAGAACTAACAGCATGAAACAGAGAGAAGTAAATTTCATAAATCACTAAATGAGACAATGATTCAAACGCTGACTCGCTGAACAAGAGAGGAATGATCTCTCATTAATGACAAAATGATTCACAGATTCAAACACTTACTTGCCATATGAGACAACAGAAGACTCAGTTATTATCAAACGATTCACTGATTCACATACTGACTGAATCTCTTAACTGACTTAGCAATTTACTAACTCAAACACCGACTCAGTGAATGTGATACAAACAAATCATGTTAATGACAGAATGATTTAATGATTCAAAGGCCATCTCGCTGCACTGAGAGAGGAGCAAATTTTATTAATCGCCAAACAATCCACTGATTCAAACATTGATTCATGGAACAAAAAAGTCACAAATCTCAGTAATGACCAAATGATTCCCTGCTTCAAACACTGCCTAATAGAATGAGAGAAGGGAAGATTCTCATTCATTGCAAAATGATTCACTTACTTAAACAAAGACTCACCGAACAAGAGAGAAACAAATGGAGTGAAAGATTCAGTCAGTTCTCTCTCTGAGTCAGTTACATGTTTGGCAAATAAAGCTCTTATCTAACATTTACTTGCTGATCTAGATAATCTAGAATAATTAAAGGAATAAGACAGCTAACACTGCAAGCTAATGCGATTAGCAATTAGCGATAGCGATTAGCAGGCTAGCCTCCTATTTTTATCCTGTTACCTGAGTGCTTACAAATACTTGTGTTTATTATGGAATATTTTGTTACTATATAGTTACTATTAACTATTAATAAATACATATCTGAGAACATTACAGTATTATTAAGGCTGAAGTACTTTTTGTTTGTAGCTGTATCTAAGTTAGCCATAGTTAGCCAGTCTGCTTTAGTGGCTTAATGGGCAATATGATGAACATCCAACAGTTTGGTTGTGTTTTAAGTAATTTATTTAATACTACAGAACTTTACTGACTCAATGGTAGTGTAACATAGCATTTTAATTATTATTATATTTAGGCTGGGTTGCAGACAGAATGTTTAACAACTTCAGTAAGTCTCTGGATTAAGATAGCCCACCCTCGTGTATTTTGGCAAGTTAAATTAAATAAGTTAATCAATCAAGATAATATATGCCGTATACAAAATGTAAACAGAGACACGTATACTGAAATCTTGCTCATGCAGCTGTGATTAATATACAGTAACACATTTAAGGCAGCAGTACTTCATTCCTATTTATATTTATACAACTATTATTTTAATGAGATATAGAGACGTTCACAGGACTCAGGACTAGTTGTAGTTAACAGGAATTAAAAAGCACAAGCAGCTATGTAGTATACCAGATCAATTATTAGACAGTATAAGAAACATGACTTGTGGTTCAGACTTCACACTTTAGATCCTTCTAAATGTCTTCAGACAGAGCTGGAAACGAGGCAAACCTCAAGAAACAACTCACAAACCCAATCCTCCAGAGTGAAACGCACATAAAACATTCATGCAGAAGAAAAAGTAGCAGCAGTGTTACTGGGGCAGAACTTTGTGGCTCGCATGACACAATCCATCCTCTCTCGCTACGAATATAGCATATGAAAGCAATTTGTATAACAAATGTTGGTTTTAGGCGAGCGCGGTGGCTCTTGTGTGAGAGCGCATTTTTTAAGGGCTTAACGCAAAGCAAACAAATTAATTAACGCTATCTGCAGAGCGGGCCCTTGAAACGCTACACCATTACCTAAATTCGCATGCATCTGTCTGTGTCTTCACTCAGCCGTGGGTGTGCGCGCCCGCCCGGCCTTGACTGAGTCGGGGAGGACCACCTGCGTGAAAGGGGAGACCCGAGATGTTATGTCTCGGCAACGAAATAAAATAACACAGAATCCAGCTCTGCAAATAACTCTGCACGCTGGATCATTTTTCTGGGCGCAGCCCCGATACGAAGGTAAAATAAGAACAGATGATATCATACGCCAGAATGTGAGGGAGCAAAGGAGGGGGGGTCTCGAATGCGCCATGGTTAATGCTAAATCCTTTATGAGAGGGCCCCTAAAAGATGGCATCTCTTCCCAAGGCCACCCTCAGTGCACACTAATGCCATTGCACTGGGAATCATTACAAACATTCTCCCTGCAAACTGATGACGGAGCTTTAATGCAAAACACAAGGTGCTATTTTTGCATAAATCAGCCTGCCAAGGTTTGAGCGATTTAGATGTTTAAATGAAAACACAACATCTGCAGGAAACAAATAAATACAAACTTTATGAAATGCTAACACTTTGCCAACAGAACATACGCAAACAGAAGAGCAGCATGTACAAAGTGATACTTAAAGATGCAATGTTAATGAAGTATGGATAATATTTTGGAAATTCACATGTTCATTATCGTACCCATGGTCACGGGGAGTTGAAGACTAACCAGTAGCACAGGGCACAAGGAAGAGACCAACCATAGACTGTCACACTGGGACACCTTCAGACCCGTTGACCTAACACATGCTTCTGGAATGGCAGAAGAAACCAGAGGAGAACATGTACACTCCACACAGGTAGTGCAAACACCTGGATTCGAACCAGAGATCTCTGGAGGTCTGTGAGGTAACAGTGCTAACAACGAGAGCTAATAATGATTAGGGGATTAGGGATTAGATCCTTTAAATAAATAAGTGACCAGGCATAATATGTTTCATCTTGTTTGTTTAATTGGGTTCTCTTTGTCTGCTTTTAAGACCTGAAAGTATACCTGCTGTCGAACAGGTTTGGTCTGTTGTACGCTCTTTCATGTGCTGTTGTTCTTTGCACCTGTAAATGGTTTGTGCACTTTGGACTAAACCTAATGAACCTAATGAACGGCATTTTAACTCCAACATCGTGCATAAGTGAGGTTCTAGATAAACCCCGACGATGCTCTGCATTGCTGAGCTGAGAAGCGTGAGTGCACATTGCTCTTTTATCTGGCCATGTGTGCAGAGGTTTGAGTGATCAAGCTTTTTATCTCGCTTTATACATTTTTGTTTCTTTTCCAGACTGGCCAGGTGTGCAGCACAGACCCACGCGGTGCCTGGTTCTGACTTATCAAAGCATTTCTGAGATTATAAAACAAACGATTCCACTCCGACTGAAAGATTTGCATGGTGCCAATCTGATAAATAAGCCCGGAGGCTGAGGATTTCCTAAAATAATAAAGCTACACCTGAGTCTGCAGCTCTGATTAAAGCACTTTATTTTTAGACTCCCAACACGGATATGTTCCTGTAGCTAAAAGCTAATTAAATCAGGCTTTGTTTGTATTACATCTGCTAAATGACATGTAAGAACGCAGAGCCTCGCGGGCTGGTATGTGCAGAACTTAGAACGGATTGCACTGGAATGAGCAGGAGTGAAGACAGAAGAGTGGCACAGGGTGTTGAGGGAAGTCTGTGGGGCCACCATAAATGATAACACTTGAATTATTCACAGGATAAAAGTAGTTATATTCCTGTAAAAATGCTTATTCTCATTACTGGCACCTGTAAGATTTAAAAACAAAATGTACTGAAGAATGAACCCATACTTTAACTTCAGTTTGAGTCCCAGCCTGGACCTAGGGGTACGCTGATTCTCTCCCATATTCCAAAGACGTGTTAGGTCAAATAGCATCTCTAAAGTGTCTCCTCACATGAACTGCTCGCTTCAGGTCCTTGGATTAAGGTCTGGACTTTGACTCGGCCGTTCAAAAACATTAACTTTATTCTTCTTTAACCGGTCTTTGGTAGAATGACTTGTTTGCTGTTTTGTGTCCTGGTGCAGCAAACCAGCAGTCCATGATACTACCCACACCATGCCTCACAGACGGGATAAGGTTATTATGCCGAAAACGAAAAAAAGTTCTACTTTGGCCTCATCCATCCACAAAATGTTTTTTTCCAATAACCTTCTGATTTTTCCACATGCTCCACATGCCCTGCCAAGGTTGGCAGTTCCTGAGGGCATTGTTCGAATGCCAGGTTTGCATTTATGGTGGACTGGTGGTCTGTGCAGGGTGTACCTCTTGCTGAACCCAGTGAATTCCATGTTAGGATCCTGACCAGGATAAATGGGATAAAACAGGTGAATTTAGCATCACAATTCTCAAGAATTCTTAAGTAACTTCCTTCTACAAATATCAGGGAGTGCCTTATATTTAACCTTATATTTAGTGCCTATAAACGAGTGCCTGACATGGGGAGAACATGCAAACTCCAGTCTTTGGAGCTGTGAACTGAGAGTGCTTCACGTTGCTGTGCCACCCCAACCCAAGTATTTAAAATCCTTACAGACGGTACGGACCCAGTATGTGTGGGTTTGGATCTAGTGCATGAGGTGAGGAGGAGGAGGAGAAGGAGGAAGCACCTGCTGCACTGTGGAAGGAGGTGGAGAAAGAATCTGATTACAGGATTCTATCAGATTATGGCTGGCGTTTTTTTTTTTGGAGAAAGCCTGCCTCCTCATGCTGAAAGGTGGGACAGAGAGCGAGAACAAGACCCTGAGGTCGGTGCTGGCGTGCTGTCAGTGGTCTGTAATGTGGGCAGAGCGTCGTTCGGGGGCCCGTCCTCACTTCCCTCGACTTGTACGCACAGCTCAGAGCGCGCTGATAACTCAGCTATGTGTTTAATGAGACTCTGGTATGGTGGATTTGGAGGGCAGAGCCCGTTACGCATGAGCGCTTCTGCTCCTCTCCAAACTTCTACATAAACCTCGGGTTGTTTTGATGATGAATTAGAAAGACCAGCCGCACCAGCGCACCGGCAGAAGAGTTTGGAGACGCGCGTTGGTCTTCAGGCACGCAAATCGGCGTGCGTAAAAAAGAAGGGATGCCGCTCAGGCGTGGCTTGCGTTTTTGAATATCCAATTTGATCATGAACGGGGAGTATGTGTATAAAAAGCCTGACTGGACACCCTAAGCTCTGAAGACTTTCAGTAGGTATGCGCTGCACGGCCTGCGCACCGGGTCGCCTCTTCTAAACTGGGTCACACGCAGTGATTACGCACCATGACGGAGGTCGGCGGATTCCTCGGCACCATCGATCTGGATTTACAGAGTTTCCCGGCGCTCGGGAACACACCCCTGGCGGACTCTCCGGCCGGCCTGAACGAGCGCCTCGGGCTGATCGAGGGCAGGCTGCGGCGCGGTTCTCTCACCGAGTTCGACCATCTGAAAGGCATCCTGCGCAGGCGGCAGCTGTACTGCAGGACCGGCTTCCACCTGGAGATCTTCCCCAACGGCACGGTGCACGGAACCCGGCAGGACCACAGCAGATTCGGTGGGTGGACCGGCGCGTTTTACGCACAGCAGAGCTGCGCTTTGGTGCACCTGTCAGTGTCACTTTATTAATGCACTGCTCCTTTTATAACACTGTATGAAGTGGGACAGTTTATACTCACCGTATTTTCACCACGAGAAAAAAGTGTAAGAGTCTTAGTTCTGGGACTGTACTGAGCCGATTATGAGTTTAAACACAACACAATCTTAAAACTAAAGAGGAGACATTTCTAAACTGGTCTGAAACTGATTTTCTAAGCTTATTTTGAGTGCAGGATTCTCCAGTTTGTCCCATCTGAAAACCTCTTATAACATTCAAAGCAGATTGCATTTAAGAACTCGTAGAACTTACAAGGTCCAGGAAGATTGAAGAAGAAAAACATGTAAGCTCTTCAGGAATCTGATTTTATAAGATTGCAAAAGCAACAGTGCTGATTTTTGTTGGAATTCTTGATTTTGTGTCACTTTTATTCTTTCTTGCACTGCAGTTCTGGATGTTACATAATCCCACATTGTACCTTCTCTGGATTTAATTTAGGATGATTTATCCAACAGAAGGAGCTTTACGGGCACGCTTTCTCCCCAAGCTATGAAAATGTGACCCTGAAGCGATGGAACTGTAACCCTTAAGGTCTGATTATGTACTTTACATGTTGATTCGCTTTTTAAGGTGAAATAGGTGCAGATTAGCCAACCCTCACCCCCCAGACTCCCAGAAAAGAAGGTGGTTTATTAGGTTTCACTGGCCAGATTTGGATTAATAGACTGAAGTGTGTCTGATTAGTAGGTAGGAGTGCACAAGAGTCACTCACATAAATGCATGACTCGAAATCCTTGCAGGTGTCTCTGCAAAACAAGCGTCTGTTTTTCTGCACCAGCTTGTTCGGTCGACTCGAGAGCTTACGCACACAGATAATTACGCCATTAATATAAATCACTCGAGAAGAGGCTAGCGTTCGAGTGGTAAACAAATGAGGTCAGGCCGAAGCCATGTTGCGTTCCACATGCAGGCGCTGTGCAGGTGCAGCTTGGTGCAGGAGGCTGGAATCAGGTCTAGATTAAAGCATGACCCCGGTGGAATCCAAAGACATTTAATGCTTGTTTTTCTCAGCCAAAACAAGAGGTTTTATTGGATCGGGTGTTCGGCTTGCATGTTTCTGCCTCCTGTGATGTGCAAATTCAAGGCAGGCCTGCTACAAGCGGCCTGTGGCTTTGATTAAACCGAAAATATGAAACATGCCGGCTCTGGTTTAGGAGCCAGACCCTTCTGTGGCATGTTGAGATCGACTACAGGAGGGAACCGACCTGCAGAACTACGGAATCAGCTTCATACACAAGCGTCAACCTGGAAGGTTCCGAGGAACGTCGTGGCGGAGATGGAGATTTCCTGAGTGCTAAAGATGAACTGATCTCATGTCTGGGGAAGGTTCCTGCTTTCTTTAGTTCCTTTTCTTGTAGTCGGATGCAGCTGATCTACCCAAATACGGCACCAGATCTGAGGTTCATCTGATCCGTGACGTCTTTCTTCTGACTCCTATCTGTTCCGCTCTTCACATGTTCCTGAGAGTCTAAACAACATCTGGACATCTGCTTTTATTCTGCGTGCGTCCAGATGCTCGACTGTAAGCACTGCTATCGGTGGATGTGACTCATCTTTTAATAAAAATGCAACCGTTGGCCATGTTGGCTGAATAAAGCAAAACAGGGAGTGCAGTTAGAGGAGGCTCGACTCTGCTGATGATTTTCCATTAGTCACGTAGGCAGCAGGCGATAAAACACGGGGCTAAACAAACGTCTCATTCCTCTGCTAATCCGAGTTTCTCTCCTGCAGGTATCCTGGAGTTCATCAGCCTGGCCGTGGGGCTGGTCAGCATACGAGGGGTGGACGCCGGACTTTATCTAGGAATGAACGAAAAAGGGGAACTGTACGGCTCGGTGAGTGTCAGCCACGCCCACGCTGTAGGTCCCGATCCACACCTGGACCCGCCAGGGAGAGCCGAGCGGTAACAGGGTAACGAGGGGCACGACCCATCCAGCAGGTTTTAATCTGGTTCCCGAAACAGCGACTCAGACAAAACACATATTTCCCATCATGCCACGGCTCTGACGTCAGGCGTCACACTCGGGCCCCCGAGAGCAAAAACAGTCCCCGTCTGCGCTACCTTGTTTTTGTCTCGCAAAGTCGAAGAAAAACTCTCGAGCGGGACCTCGCGCCCTGGAAAGCACCCCGATCCTAAATTAGAAGGAACGTTTCTTGGTGTTGCTGCGGCATCAGTAAAATATTTACATATTTCCTGGAAGCGGCCCGAGCGCACACTCGTACCGGGATATAGGGTCTGTCAGGGATCTGGGCCTTCTTGTTCTGCACCAAACACCATTTATAGCAAAAGTTCTCCGTCTCGGAAGGTCGCCGCGCCTGTGGCTCAAACACGCTATCGGATTTCCGCGCGATAATAAGCCACGTCTCGAGAGTAAGGCTGGCCTGAAACACGAGAATGGCCTAAAATCACCGCTCGCATTTGTCCGCCTACAAATCACGCTGCCTGAGAGGACGTCAAACGCTTAGTCGTGGATCGGCATGAGCTACAAAACATACCAAAGGCCGTACATTGTCCTACATTACCCACAATCCTGTAGGGAATCTTACCAGGCACCTTCACCCTGATCAGCCACGCCCACTTTAAACAGAGTAACGTTCTAAAGCCTCAAACAGAACCAGAAAGCTACCAGATTCTCTGGAAAAATAACATGAGGTCCTTCTAGAAGAAACAGACTACGTTTCCCATAATGCACCGCACACAACGTCAGAGACGGTGTCAGCCAAACCGAGCCAAACGGTCCAAACAACAAGCGCAAAAACACACCAGCAGCGTTTCTTGACTGGTTACGATTGTAAAGGCTCAGTGTTTTCTTTTTTCCCCCCCATCTGTTTAGCTAGAATTAAGTATGTACAAAGTACTACATTACCCACAAGACACCTAGACACCTAACAATCTCCGCCCACTTTCTCTGATCGTTTAATCGTTTTTTAAGCTGAAAGCGCAACAAGATATCCCATAGCAAAAAAAAAAAGTAAAAAAAAAAAAAAAAAGAACTACAGCTTCCATAATGCACTTGCACGTTCTCAGTCATCCGCAGTGCATTATGGGAACAGTAGTTCTTTCCTTGTAAAATCAAATAAGTGCAGTTTTTACAGTCATATTTGAATTTCTTTATACTGTATAGCTATATTTTCCCCTGCTGGGACCCGGCACCTGTCCCTGGTACAGACGCAAGTGTCAGCAGGGGTCGCTGTTGCAGCACGAGGGATGATCCCCCAAGCAGCCTCTTCTCAGACATGGCCTTTTTTTTGGTCAGGGTTGCTAGATGGGACGCCCGGCCCGACCCGGCACGAATGCAACAGAATGACTAGTTATTCTTTCTAGCTTTATCTTCTCCGTTGTCCCTGATCAAATCCTGACGTAGACTAGACGACGGTTGTACGCCTTTAAACGTTTCTCCGTCCCGTACGATCTCCACTCCGACCTGAGCTGCTGCACGGCTGCGTTTTTGGCAGGAAACCCGATGAGGCTCCGCTGAGCCGCTTCAGTCGTCCAGCAGATGATCACTTGCTGAACCCAAACCCATCGCTCATCCAGACCTGTCAGTGCTCTGTAGTAGCGGCGGCCCACACAGGACTTCATCACCGCTCAGTGTGTGTGTGTGTGTGTGTGTGTGTGTGTTGCGTCACACAGACTACACACAGACAAAAGGTGAGCGGGTCCGAGGAGGGCGTAAAAGCCGCCAAAACAGGCACGAACGATTCCCAAAAAAGAGAAACGTTCAGGCTTCAGGGCTTCATTCGCAATGAAAAGTTCGCATCTTTGTCTCCAAGTTCAGGAAGTTAGTGTCACGATGTCGTCTCAAAGGTTCCGTGTATTGGGTGGATTTCTCAGTCACACAGCTTCTATACACTAATCCTAATCAGGGTCACGAAGGGGCCCCAATTAACCAGCAACACAGGGCACATGACAGAAACCACACCATCGCTTGTACTCCATCAAACTGAGGCCCAAAAAACGCACGTTTGGAACGGGAGGGAAAAAAAACAACGCAAAACACAGGGAGAACATGCAAATTAACGCGGGTCGCTCCCAAATCTGATCGCCTCTGCACATTTTAAAGAACCGTTCCCATCTCAAGGCCGCCATCACCTGATAAAGTGATGCAAAAATGCTAAATATTTGGATGGGTCTTGTTTCGACTCAAAACTATAAACACCAGACCTGACACGTTTTGTTTTTCTTTTGACGCCTGGTTTAAATTCAGACAAACAAAATATCAGGTACTGATTTTGGAAAAAAGCAGCAGCACAGCGATAGGAGATCTATAATAGCACATCAGAGTTAAGCTTTTACTCGAATATGATACGATTGTATTAACATCGTCCTGAACCTGGACATTTTCTAAGCAGTAAAATGGCTCTGTGGTTCCGAAAGGAGAGGGAACAACGGAGGGAAATCAAATGGCGTGTTTAGGTTGTGTTCCGATATGAAAATACAGGAGCAGCTTCATGAGCCACAAAAAAAAGAAAAGAAAGACCGACCTTAGAACAACAATAGTGGATCGGAGCACAAATTTAACAAAGCGTTCTGTTTAACGCCCGCTGAAGCTGGAATTCGTTAAGCCTTCGTTAAGGCGTCACCAGAACTTCATTTTGTACGTCCAGCCTGGGAAAGTTTGTCTGGGTCCCGGAACCGATTTGGGAACCCCCTAAATGGGCCGGGCTGCTTTATCAACGCTATATTAGGAGCACTTTTTTAAAAATGGATCAATAATGAATAAACCGAGGGAATCCACTAACGCTATAACCGAACTGGTGTCTGATCCGTTTGTCTTGCAGAAGAAGCTGACGGCGGAGTGCGTGTTCCGCGAGCAGTTCGAGGAGAACTGGTACAACACGTACGCCTCGACCCTGTACAAACACAGCGACACCAGGAGGTTCTACTACGTGGCCCTGAACAAGGACGGCTCGCCTCGAGAAGGAGGCAGGACTAAAAAGCACCAGAAGCTGACCCACTTTCTGCCCCGGCCGGTCGAGATCGAGAAGATCCCGCAGGCTTACAGGGATTTGTTCCAGCACAGGTGACCAGAAGAGCGGCCCGAGCACGGCAGGAGGTGCGGGGAGAGGCCGAGAGGCGACGGGACGAGTCGGGAAGGAGGGAAGAGCCTCGGAGTGTTCCCTCAGCGTTAGACTGTTTAGATTTTCGTTCTGGTCTGGAGCGTGGATTCCCTCTGCAGCTCTGACTGAGGTAAACAGAACGTGTGTGTTCCTGGAGGCTCCGTTTCCTCTCCTTAATGGGTTTGAAACCGCAGCGCTGAGAGGACATGGCTCCGACCGGCACCGGCGCCAAGACGTTCCCGCGGAGGGATCGAGCGAATCCTCCAAAACATTTGAGGAACCACTAACGACGGAAAGAACCACTCCTTGTCTTAAATCTTTTCACTTTTCAAATGAGAGCACAGGACCTCAAGGTCACTGAGGATGGATAACGGACCACGGCTCAGAGGGTACAAGACGGACATGCTCGACTCCTAACGAAGAAGAGACAGGAACATCTCAAAATGAAAACAACAGCTTTTGTGTTAACGTGATAGATGCGCCCTGTGATAGCAAGGCCTAAAGAACAACACCAGCGCAGACACTACATTACCCACGATCCCCGTAGTTAAGCGTTAGACCTTTACAGAAAGCACACACGCCAAGCAGATCGGCACACGGCCGCGGTTCCAGAAGGAACACGAGACAAGTCTCTTTAAAAAAGTCTGGACAATAAAGAATAACATTTCAGGAATGCGCTCGTAAAGTTCGGAGAATAAAATAAAAAAAGATGCAGGTTAAGGCACGAGGAGCAGCTCGGTTCTCCACACACCGGTCCTGACATTCTAACAGCCAACGCTGACGTTAAAGCTCTCTATTGGTCGGCGTTTAATGACTGAAAAAAAGCAACCTTACTCATGTAACCACTGCTTGGTTATTGTTGCTGTCAAAAAAAGGTAGCCCAAAAGTCTTTGAGTTTTTAACACGGCTTTCCTTAGTCAGGGTCACAGGGCTCGGGTACGAAAAAGAACGTCACGGCCGTCCATCAGGAGCACCGAGGGATGATCTCCCAATCTGCCTCCTCTCCTTTAGACTCAGCCAAAGCCGTCAGATGTATTTCTAGAGCGCCCAGTGGAGCAGCATCTCCTCTCATCTAAGCTCCAGCACAAATTGAGTAGGCCTGGGGCGCCAGTGGCAAGGAAAATCCCTAAACGTTATAAGGAAGGAACCTCGCTAGGACCAAGAGTCAGAAAGAAACCCGAATGTTATATGTAAGGTTGCCACTGTTTTTATTCACTCACTTTTAGTTCCGGGTCTAAAGGGCAACGCAAGACGCCAACCCAACGCTGGCACCCTAACACGTCTTTGAAATGTGTAAATGCAGGACATCCATGCTGACACAGGGAGAACATGCAAACTCCACAACTATGTCACGTTTAAACTCCTGCTCAGATTGTGCAGCATCTTTTTGTTTAGCTTTAAAGACTCAAAAAAAGATAAATCCAGTCTGGGAAAGTGCAGAATTTCTCTGAGGACCTGAACCGATTCAGCAGCTCCCACTGGCCATCATAGAGCCCCCCAGGGAACCCCCTAAACTGGCCCCTTTATTAAATCCGGATCTGTCCAGGGATCAGATCAGATCACTTCACTGAGAACAAGTTAAAACATTTTAAGAGGGACTATCAGGGCTGGAACTCAAACCTGAGCTTTGTGAAAAGCGAGGTACTTTTTTTAGGGAACTAAAATAAAAGGGTGTGTCCCAAACAACAAATTAGACTAAAGAGAAAAACCTGTGATTTGGGACACAGCCATGACCCAAGCAGACGCCCTTATGCAGAGCGACTTACAACCAGCATTTTACAATCCAATAAACTATAGGGTAAGGATCTTGCTCAAGGACCCAAGTCACCCAACAGTGCAGCTTGGCAGAGGTGGGATTCGAACCCTAGACCCTCTGATCCGTGGTCCAGGCCCTTAACTGCCGTTCTACCACAGCCGCAGTACAGTTTGCTGTCACACTTTTCATTTACAACATCATTTTTGGAGTGCAGATTTCCGATTCGATTTCTAAACTTCTAACGGTAATCAGGGTTAAGGATCCATTTCTAAAATGTCTGTGACGGGACTTGAAGCACAGCCCCACACATCACTGAAGCCAATCCCACAAGTCACGACGATTATTTTATCGCTACCAGACCCCGAACACGTTGGTTAGCGTTATAACTGGTGTTGTTCTTTAAGGAAAAGCCTCTAAACACGAGAGAGAGCACGAGGGCAGAGTGGATCAGACGAACTCCGGTGTGACACGCGGAGATGATTAGCACTTACATCCACCTGCCCGTGGGGGCGCTCTGCCGAGGACCTGCAGAAACCAGGGAACGAAGCTATGGCGAAAAGGCGAGGGCAAACGGAGGAATTGCGATGTTGGGCTTGCGGGGACTTTTCTTAGTGACAGTGTACATGTGGATGCACCTATTTATGAGATGTACGATATATTTATTTTCTACCTATAATGTATAATTCTAAATCTCTATATAAATTATTTATTGCAAAGTCTCTATTTTGGAACGAACTTTTTAAGCGAGGCGAGCTGTAGATTCTACTGAGAGGCCGGATGGCGCCAGAGAGACGCGCTGGACGGGGCGACCGCGAAACTCAAACTGTTCTGCTATTGATTGTTCATTGCGAGCGTCCGTATTCGCTTTTTTTACAAATTAAAAGGTTCTACGGAGACGCGGGTGTGTGTTTGCTTCTTACAAGGAAGATCGACCCAAGGTCTGTCTCACACCAGTCACTTCTCCATACAGCACATACACACATAGCAGGAATACAGTTTTCCTCTATGGACTTCCCCTTTAGCAAATTTGTTTATGGTCCCGTCCCGTCCCCCCACCAAGGGTGAAACGGAATCCCGGTCCAAGTTTCAGACGTTAGGAACAGCTGCAGGACTCGGCTCTAATCTCGCCCTAAGAAACACAGGATCAACATTTCGACATCTGCAGCACTCGTAATGCTCGTCTTTTTTTTTTTTTCTTCTTTTTTTTTTTTTTGCGAGCTGCGAACACAAGTTGCCCCGGGGGTATTTCTGTACGGGAGGGGCAGATGGAGAGCGGGAACGCTGGCAGAGAAGAAGCTTCCAGAACGAAAGGAGCGAAGATCTTTTAACTGGAACATTGTTCCTTCGAAAAGCATGATTTTATTTTGTGTCAATCATTTCTATCACAATGTCTGATTCTTACACCAGATTCAGTTGGCACAGTCCTCTAAAAAGTTTAAGCCCCCCTACTGAACGGCGCTTTGATTTCTCTTTAAAAAATAAAATTAAGGTGGAGAAATCTTAATAATAAAACATTAAGAATAAGAACATCTAGAAAAAACTACAAAACTATTATTATTATTATTAATATTATTATTAATAATAATAATAATAAATGAAAAACAATAATAAAAAAACTGCAATATTAATAATTAAGCCAGTAATAATAAGAACAATAAAAAAATAATGATAAAGCCAATAATACTTATAATAAATTTAGTAATAATAATAACAATAATAAATCCAACAATAAAAACATTAAGAATAAGAAAAAAAGAAACAAAAAACACTACTACCAATTATAATCAATGAAAGCCAATAATAATAATAATAATAATAATAATAATAATAATGCCAGTAATAATAAAAACAATTTAAAAAACAATGCTAATAATAATAATAATAATAATAATAATAATAATAATAATAGTTATATAATAACTTAGCAGTAATAATAAAAAAAAAAAAAAAATAAAAAAATAAAACCAATAATAAAAACATTTAGAATATGAAGAACAACAATTTTTTAAAACCACAATAATACTACTACTAACAAACATAATATTAATAATAAATCTAGTAATAATAAAAACATAAGAACAACTATAATAAAAAAAACTAATAATATTAATACTGATAATAAAGGCAATAAAAGTTACATAATATTTATTTAGTAATAATAACAACAATTATAATAATTAATATCCTTGAAACCCCACTCTGGAACCCTGAGATGACCTGGCACGCTGCCCAAACCCTCCTATTGGACACGCAGGATTAAGACAGGGTGCTATGCTTCCTCTAGAACGTTCTAAACCTTTGTAACCCAATGACCTTATCGGGTTTGGGGGGGATCCAGCACTTATTCCCAAGACCAAGGTGCCACCCAAAAATAAAATGAATGAATGAATAAAAACACCCAACACAATAAGACTTGCAAAGAAATGCAAATAAACAGTTTGGTCATTTTATTTAAATTGAATATTAAATACAGGTTCTAATAAACAGCAGATCAGAACAATGGCAAAACAAGTCGCTAAGTGTTTCTACCGCCGGCGTTCGTCTAAGCGCAGCGCCACCCACAGGCTCCGAATACAAGCGCGTCTGCCGCGTGGCTAACGAGAGAACAGGTGGAGCCCGAGTTCCAGTCTAGCTGAGCTTCAGCGCTTTAGAGAAACACGATGATGAGGATGCGGATGATGAGGAAGAGTACGACACTATGCTAATAAACACGTTTTACCACCAGAAATGAGGAGATACAAAAGTGCAGGGAATCCGGCAAGCAGTTTAACAACACGGGCATTCCATCACAAGGTAAGCCACGACGAGTGGAAAAGCCTAAAAGCAGATTAGAAAAGGAGGAAAGTGTGTGTGTGTGTGTGTGTGTGTGTGTGTGTGTGTGTGTGTGTGTGCGTGCGTGTGTGTGTAAGGCGTCGCCGCTGCACTTACACTGACGTGTTTGATGGCAGCGTCGCTCGGGGCCCCGGCTCCCTCAGCACCACTGATCACCCACTACAGAGACGTTACACAGTACCTAACAGCACGGAATCTTCTAAAGCACTCACATACAAACCTGTAACACGATGGTCCACAGAGCTTCGTTAGCTTCTATCTGACTCGGTATAAAAAAACTAAACAAATAATGCACAGCCCTTATTTAAGGGGGAAAAAAGAACGATGCAATGCTTAAAAGCATCTCGACAGAATATTTAAATATGTGAAGTTAACAAAAAGAATTAAACACTAAGGCTATATTTATATTTACACAGAATTACAAACCCTACACGCTCTGCAGCAAAGTCCAAACTCCAGAAGCTTCCACCCCGCACCCGGGCTGTGGAAGGGGCGACAAAAAAGGGAAAGGGTCCGAGCTGGTTCATCACGTTATCGAGGGCGTCTACAGGCCCTTTGAGGGCCCGGGGTTCTTGCCCAGAGGGGCGGACGGTAGACCCTGCAGAGCCCCGAGCTGGTACAGGCTCAGAAGATCCATCTGGCTTATGGTCCCGTTCTGCATGGCCAGCTGGTTCATCAGCATCCCCTGCCTGGCCAGAGCCAGCTGCTGCTCCTGCACCTTACGGTTAGCCAGGACCTTCTGCACGTACATCATCAGCTGTGGAGAGGGGGTGAGACAGAGGGGCACGCAAAGCGTTACAGAACCGCGCAAGGGCACCAGTACAGGATTCATGTTTAGGTGTTACAGAGAAGTGTGACGCCGTTACAAAAGAACGTGGAGATGTTACAGGACAGTGTTACAGAAGAACAGGGGGGCATTACAGGGTAACGCGTCATAGGACAGCATAACATTAAAACAGACAGGTGTTACAGGATGTGGTGGCAATGTTACGGGAAAAGGTGAAGGCGTTACAGAAGAATGTGGCGACATCACAGGATAATAGAGGTATTACAGGACAGGAAACCATGATGAGTTACATGGCGGTGCGGAGGTGTTACAGGACAGCGTGGAGGTGTTGGAGAAGTGTAATGCTGTTCCAACAGAACATGGAAGCATTACAGAACAGTGCTAGACGATAATGTTTAGGTGTTACAGGACAGGTATCACTGCTAACCCTAGAACACAGTGTTACCGGAGAACGTGGTGGCATCACAGGACAGCGTAACACTTATATTAAAACCTAGATGTGTTAGAGGACACCGTGGCAATGCTACAGGAAAAGGTGGTGTTACAGAAGAACGTGGCGGCATTACAGGATAATATAGTGGTGTCTGGGGACAGAGCGGCGGTGTTACTGAAGAACATGGAGGTGTGACTGGATAGACTGGGAGTGTTACAGGGGAATGTGGCCGTGTTACATGCTAGTGTGACTCCATTATGTTACAGAAGATTGATGTGTAAAGGATAACGTGGGGGTGTTACTGAAGAACGTGGCGACATCACAGGACAATGTTACAGAGGTGTTACAAGACAGCGCGGCGGGGTTATGAGAGACTGCGGTGGTGTTACAGGATAAGATGATGTGTTAGGGAACACCAGCTGTGTTACAGAACGTGGCGACGGTGCTACAGGTGTGTGTGTGTGTGTGTGTTACAGTTACCGTCTGCTGCTTGCTGAGGATGTCCCGGTACACGGCCTCTCTGTGTTTGAGCTCCATGTCGATAGCAGCCTGCTGAGCCAGAGCCATGCCCTGCACCTGCGACTCCGTCAGATTCGGAGATTCCTTCCACTGCCAAACACAAACACACCCGTCAGTCCGAGAACCACAGACAGAGAGAGAGAGAGAGAGAGAGAGAGAGAGAGAGAGAGAGAGAGAGAGAGAGAGAGAGAGAGAGAGAGAGAGAGAGAGAGAGAGAGAGACACACACACACACACACACACACACACACACACAATTACAGAGAGACACAATCTGAGCGGCTTCTCAAATCCCAACTTTTCTGGACTGGACATCTCACAAACAAATGACTGGGTCATAGACTTAGACTGCGGATTGGTAGGTTCTCCAGCTACCCCAGTGCGCCTCGTACCCGAACGCTGCTTTCCTCACCAGTTTGCCGATGATGTCCTCGAGAGGCTCTCTGGGCAGAGCCTTGAGGGCGTTGGTCGCCTCGACGACCTTCTGCCGACCCTGGTTGATCAGATCCTGGGAGAAAAAGTGAGGGAATTAACAGTGTTCCATACAGGAGGCCGATAACGACCCTTATTTAGATCATAAAGATCAAATCCCGCATTCGCGCCATAAACACAGCAGCTCCAGGAACAGGAGTGGCCGGGGGCACGCGGCGATCATACTAACCTCCAGCTGCTGGTTGGACATGGAGGCCAGGGCGGCCACGTTGAAGGGGAAGTAGTTCGAAGCTCCGATGCCGGCAGAGTACGCAGGCTGGTTAAACCGCATGGAGAGACCCTAAAACACAAAGTAAAAGCTGCTTAATTGCGATAAGACAACAAAAACGCGCTCTGGTCTCAGAAATCCGATTCCCCACCGGCCTGAGACGATTCGTCCATCTGCTGCCGAGCTGCGCCAACTACCTCCGTCACGCTTCTGCTGCGCAGCCGGCAGACGGCGGTCACCGGCTCAGAATGTGCGTTCGGAACGGTCTTCACCTGCGCCTGCTCTAAACAGCACGCTCTCTCTCCCCAGGAGGTCGGCCAGGACGGAGGGCGCAGGTGCTCGGGGCCTGTAAGCAGCTCGGCTTTATTATAAACACGCTCCGAGGATGAGAGCCAGCGTGCAGACGCGGCCGGAGCAGAGGAAGGTCAGCGCGGAGCAGCTGGACCGAGCTACACTAACCGCCTCACACGTGCAGCACCGCCGTGATTTATGCACAGGAACCAAAATACTTGGCTGAAATCAGAAGGCAGTCGTCCAGAAAGCAGCGCTTTTTTAATCCCTTTTTTAATTGTACCTAAAGACTCCCTCACACCGAGCAGCGCGGCGCCATCGGCTCTGGCCGACGCCTGCATCTCACTGCGGCGATCTTTGGTTAGGTAATAAGAGGAATGCCTTCAGTTGCTCCATCAGAGACAAGAGCGAGATGCAGGCAATGGCGACGCGATGATCAATCGTTTTTTGCTATAATTATTTCTCCCAGTGATTCTGATGGTTTCATTCCGACGTCCCCTTCCTGCGCTGGTCACGGAGTGCCGGTAGCTGCGCGGAGCTCGGCTCATCTCCATCGTTTGGAGGAAGGTGGATCAGGATCGCTGTCTTACGTCAGTCTCGATTTTATGTTCCAATTAAATCAACTGTTTGTAATATGATCGTCTTAAGTCCTTCTTTCTGTCTTTGTTTCGTTTTTCTTTTCTCTTTAGCACCAAGTCAGGAATGGAGGAAGAGAGAAAGAAAGACAAAAAAGCAATGAAGGCCAAACAGAAAAGAAAAGAGAAATAAAAAGACAGAGAGACAGTAAACAAGCAGTGAAGGCTCCGATAAAACCAACTGCGTTTGGTCTTTCTATCATTATCTTTTTCCAGCATTCATCGCTGTGTCTCCTTCCTCCTGGTTTTTCCTTTAGCATTCATTTTGTTCTGTTTATCTCTTTTTTCTGTCTTTATTTCTCTAGCATTCATTGCATCCTTGTCTTTCTTTCTTGATCTTTGGTCTAAGGTGGATCAGGATCGCTGTCTTAAGTCAGAGTTTTTTTTACATTCCGATAAAATCAACTGTGTTTGATATTAGTCTTAAGTCATTCTTTAATTCCTTCTTTCTTTGTTGCGTTTTTCTTTTCTCTTTGGCACTCATTGCTTTTCTGCATCGCTTTCTTTCTCTCTTTTTCTTAATGCTAAAGAGAAAAGAAAAAGAGAGGGGAAGAAAAAGCAGTAACGGCTTTGATGAAATCAGCTGTGTTTAGTCCATCTATCATTATCTTTTGCTAGCATTCATTGCTTTTTTTTGTCTTTTTTTCCCCCTCATTTCTTTTCTCTTTAGCATTAACTGCTTGCTTATTTCTTTGTTTTATCTTTAGCCTTCACTGCTTTGTTTCTTTTTAGGATGCATTGCTCACATTTTGCTTTTTTCCTTCCTTCTTTTATTCTTGGCTTGGTGAAGGTGGATCAGGATCGCTGTCTTAAGTCAAGTCAAGTCAGTATTTATATAGCGCTTTTTACAATGGAGCATTGTCTCAAAGCAACTTTACAAGTTTAGATTATCTCCTAATAACTACGTCCAATCCCAAATTGAGCAAGCCTAGGGTGACAGTGGCAAGGAAAAACTCCCTGAGTTATAGGAAGAAACCTTGGGAGGACCAAGACTCAAAAAGGGACCCAACCTCCTTGGGCAGCGTAGATGATAAATCTAAGGTCGGTTTCAGTCGGTTTTATTTTACGTTCCGATAAAGTCAACTGTGTTTAATATTTACTGTCTTTCTTTCCTCCTTTCTTTTCTCTTCAGCATTCACTTCTTGCTTTTTCCCCTTTATTTCTGTAACCTTCACGGCTTTCTGCTAGCATTTGTTGCTTGACTTTAGTCCTACTAAAAGTCTTTCCAGAGTGTTTTCATGAAATCTCGAAAAGGAGACATTCTCTTGGCTCTCTGAGTTAAGCTGAAGCTCCACCACGGCCTGCTCGTCTCTGTCCGAGCGTCTGTTCCGTGGCTCATGACCGGATCCGGGGTTCTGCACAGGTGCTGCATGTGGGAACACCACCAGGGAAGAGGGCGAGCCAGAGCAGCACCTGTACGCTGCGTGTGTGGCCCGGAACAGCCGAGCTCTCAAATCGGCTCAGGGAGACGGTGAGAATAACAAAACCCCCTCACTCGGAGTCCCACATCAGCACCGATTAATAACTCACCCCCCCCCCACCTCTAGCAAACAGACCTGGCTCCTCAGATCAAGCGCTGAGGTATTTATATAACAAACGCATTCCTGCTTCTGATTGGTTTACTAACAAGTCGTTAAAGCTGCAGCATCCAGGAACTCTCTAAGAAACTCAACTGCAGCTCTCAGGATCAAACTCAGGACAAGAACACGGCACTGAAGTGAGAGAAGTTGAAACAAAACCCTTAAATCTTCCTCTTTGTACGCTTTGAATTCACATCAGCTTAACAATCTGTCTTAAACAGCACGTCAGGGGCTGGGATTAGGAACACAAACAAGCGGGTTCCAATGCCAAACAGAACGATGGAGGTTAGAAATCATTCCTAGAAGATCCTAAAACAACATTCGGTGGCTCTGACTGGACTTAATAGCTTGAGCACATGCCCTACACACTCGTTAGGTCTAATAAAGAATTTGCAAACCGGAGACTTCCAAAGGACACATAAATTAGAACAAAAATAAACAATAAAAAGCCTTATCAGAACCCACCGGCACGAACAGGATGCGTTACATCATCACCTACACAAACCTCCAATGCCATCATCTTACTTGGACATTTTAGAAGGAAAAGAATAAAAAAGAGGAGGTAGGTAAACACAGTTTAGTTTCTCACCTAGCAACACCATAGCAACCAACTGGGTTACCATAGCAACCACCAAGCAAAAGCAACACCACTGCAACCACTTGGGAAAGCACAGTAACCACCTAGCAACACCATAGCAACCACCTGGGAGACCTTAGCAACCATATAACACCGCCATAGCAACTACTTAGCAACCACCTGGGATACCACAGCAACACGTAGCAACACCTTACTAACCAATGAGGACACCATAGCCATCACCTAGTAACTGCTTAGCAACACCATGGCAACCACCTAGGAGACCTTAGCAACCATATAACACCACCATAGCAACCCCCTAGCAACACCTTACTAACCAATGAGGACACCATAGCCACCACCTAGTAACTGCTTAGCAACACCATGGCAACCACCTGGAAGATCACAGCAAACAGCCAGGATACCTCAGCAACACCACAGCAACCGCCAGGGAAACCACAGAAACCAGGCACCAGGACTGCAGTAGGATCCAGATCCAGGGTTCAAATCCCACCTCTGCCAAGCAAGGTGCCCGAGCAAGGCCCTTAACCCACGATTGCTTGGATGGTATCGGCTCTAAGCCGCTCTGGATCAGGGTGTCGGCTAAATGACATAAATGTAAACCAACTAGCAACACCATAGCAACCACCTACCAAAGCTGTTACTGACCATGTAGCAACAGCCTAGCAACAGGAATCACAACCACTCCGCGTTACCTTCAGGAAACGCACTGTTCTAGTTATAACCGTCTCCAAAAACAACCAGCCTGTATTATATAACTCAATATCACGGGTTTGTTCAACCAACAGCGTCAGCGCTGCCAATACGAAACACTAACAAACAAAATAAAACAACATAAACCAGACTCACCTTCTTCTCTGCCTCGTACTCGGCCCAGGCGGCCTTCCTCTCCTCCTCGCTCAGAGCTTCCTCCTCCTTGTGGTCCAGCAGGGAATCGTGCTCGTGGTAACCCACAATCTGATCTTTGAAGCTCTGCAGAAGCTCGGCCAGGAACGGGTCCTGAGAAAGGAGGTGGGGAATCGGTCCCTACTGATTATAACTGCATTCGTGATATAAAAAGCTCCTTAATTGCTACCAACAAAGGCTTCATGTGACCGAGGCTGGAGAATAAGCTTTGGCTCATAACTGGAGCTCATCTCAAAGATGTGATGGATTAGTTTAGTCTAGATAAAAAATAAAAATAAAAACACAGCGATTACACACTTTCCCACATGGACATAGTAACGCAGAACCCTAACGGATCAGCTCTGACCCTGGCTCTCGGATTCTTTAAGTAGCAAAGCAGAACAGAACGCTCAGTGCTGCTATTGTTATTTTAATCAGAAATAAATCGGCGGGCGGCTTCAACCTCGAGCAGCGGTTCGGGATGCGTTTTAAACCCTGCGCTACACGTGGCCGCATTTCAAACGCCTCGCGAGGCTCATAAATGGCCCCGGTTTCCGTGACAACTGTTATTGAAAATAATACCTAGGTGAAGCGGAGTCCTCAGCCAGGCGTCTCACACGAACGTGGTTCAAATTACATGGCGTCACTAAATGTTTGCTTTCCTTTCATGCCTTTGGTTTGCGTTAATCAGGACCCTCCCTCCCTGCCTGGCAGTGACAGCAGAACCAGAAAAACACGGAACCGAACGAACAAATGGGATCCATTTATAGAAAAACACGGACCTATAGTGGCTAAAGCAAGTGCAATCAGGAGAAGCTCGGCCCAGGTTCAGAAAGAAGAAAACTGTGATTCTCCTCTAGAACTTCACCTCAGTTTCACAAAAACACAACGAGGTGCATTTGCACTATTTTTATCCCCGTTAGCGATGGTTCCTTTAAACAGGAGCTCAAATAAAACCACATCACCACTCTGCACGTTTGAGGCATTTTCTACCAAGAAGCTAGAGCCCGGTGCCGGGTTAGATTTTCCATCGGTATGATGATCCCATAAACACGATCGGAACCTGAGTCTGGAGGACGAACACATCTGCAATTAAACCCATATCTGGCAAATGAACCACATAAATTTTATAACGTTTTTCGTTACGATGGTTGCAATTAGGTTTGGATGATTTCAGACGGTGAAGCGTTTATATGTTTCCACGATCTGCCTTCATATTAAACGCGTTTTATGACTTACGCACTGAAAACGATGACGTGGCAACCCAACTAGGTTTGAAACCAATAATATTTATATCCATAACAGCCAGGGTGGGTTTTTAATTCATTTGGCAACGCAATAACAGGCAGGAGCTGGTGGCAGGAACAACGGGAACAGGTTTCGGTAAAACATCCTGAGAACGGAAAGACCTGGGGGAAATGACCTCAAAAGGAAGCACCACAAAGAACACACCGAAAGCCAGATAGAGCGCCGAATCAACCCACAGTAACAAGGGGACATGGAAGATCCCTGCTGTGACGTTTTACCCAATCACGTGTCTTAAAGCAGATCCGCAAAACTGTTTTAACGTCATTCAAGAACTTCTTAAAAATTCTCTTTTTTTCTTAAGTCTCTTAAGAACAATTCCAAGAACAAGTGGCATTCTAGAAAACGGCATGTTCTTAAGTTTTCTTAACCTTACGATGGCTTCTCACTCGATTTAGGCCGATCTACGAGTTGAAATATAAAACCTAAAAACAGTTTAGTTATCGGAAATCCAAGCGATATCATCTGCACTTCAGAACCAGATATTATGGGCGGGGCCCAGAACATGGTGCTGATATTTACGTAATGAAACAGTCACGGTTCGTTTAAGTAAATACAATTGTTACTAAAAATAACTTGTAAATTATAGAAATACTTTTGCCAGAACCCTAGTAATAATAATAATAATAATAATAATTCTGGTGCTTTTATTAACAAGCTGCTCAATTAAAACCAGTACAGCTCAGTGATTCGAAATTCCAAGTAAAGCCTTCAGACCCTCAAAGAAGTAAACAGTTCCAAGCTAGAAGCTCTGATCTAAGGCCGTCTCAGACATGAGCCTCTGGAGGTCCTACCCCACAGGCAGGGCAGAAACGGGGCGAGTTCTGAACCCCGAGCCGGTAAATGGGTCGCAGAGCTCGAGGGGGGTCGGATGATGACGCTGTCTGGGATGGAGCGCGACGCTGGGATTCCTGAGTAATCTCGGGGCTGGAGCCGCCCGGGTGGTCCGGTCTGTCTCCAAACCTGAACGACATGTGCATCTCGAGCGGAGCCACTAATGACTGTAACAAAAACCGGCGCATTGTCGTAGGGCTCGTACCACCGCCGATCCCCCCCATAACGCCGAATTAAGCCAGCGCTATCATTTTACCTCAAGGTAAAAAACCACAGAGAGAGAGAGAGAGAAATTCTGAAGGAAGAAAAAGGCCACCTTTTAAGGAGGAACGTAAGGAGGGGGCGAGGGAGCAAAGGGTCCCAGAGGAACTCTGAAGTGGGGGAGAGTGGATTTGGGCTTTTGATCATCCGTACTTAAAGCAGAGATGGAGAGTCTCAGGTGAACGGCCGCCCCGAGCTGAGGAGTAATCTCTCTAAATCAGGCTCGGTTCCTCAGACATCTACAGGACGTTTGAATGGAAACCCAGCAAGATCTGCGAGCCGGTTCCAGATGTGGACGCTCTGCACGTCTGTGCAAAAAAGCCTCAGCGCAACCTGTTCAAATCGGGAACTCTCTGAAAGAAGACGAGAGGTTAGGGCTCGTGATTAGGAAAGATCGAACCCTCACCGGCACTCGTCCTGCGCTCGAATCTGGAACTCGTTAGCTATACGCCCCACACACGTGCTGGGTTTCAGCTAGGCATGCACCGATGCCACTTCCTTCCTTCCGATACCTGTTCAAGTAATCTGCCGGTACCAAGAACTCGATCCAGCCTATAAATCCCGATCTAAATCCTGAAATCCTTTATTCTGCATCATTTGTATAAAATCAGCGTTCTGCACCCCAAATAAGACATAAGCTTTAGAGCAAACGAGCGCATAATCTTACTACAGTTTTCAATTGTTGGTTATATTTACATTTCAGAGCAGTGAGGAAAAAAAAAAAAAAAGGGGCAAAAATCGGGTTAGAACCAAAAAGTGCTTATGCAGCGATTGCGTACGTCTCCATGTGAAAAGCAATAGCAACATGACCTATTTTATTATATTTACGATTTATTATTTTATTTTATTTACGACTATTTTATACTTCCCTATTTTGTAACACTAAGATTTTGTTCCTTTGTTTATTTCATCTTAACCCAGATATTATTTGTTATATAGGTTAAGACGAAACATTTTCTTTACTTCTTACATCTAACATGCAGGCTGCCCATGGAGGATGGGTCCCTATTCAGGTCTGGGTCCTTATACGTTGGTGGAGTTTTTCCTTGCCACCCTCGCCTCAGGTTTGCTCAGCTAGGGCTCGGAGCCGATATATTTGTAAAGCTGCTCTGAGACGACGCTGCGTTGTAAAAAGCTGTATAAATATTTCTGACTTGACCTGCCCGGAAGAAGTCGCTGCTTTCTTTTTGGTTTCCATTTCGAATTCCGCAGGTTAAAAAACAAACAAAAAAAAAAACAACCAAGTCTATCGAAAGAATCCAAAAGGTAGTACTGCCTTATATTCTACAGTTTGACATTCTCATTTCAATTATATATCTTCGTAACATTGCATTCTCTTTAATTTGTTATAACCCTTATATTACTACATTTATTTTATCAGTTGCTTCTTTTTATTTAACTATTACTATAAACTTAATTAGGAAGCTTAGTTTAGTTCAGGGGTGTCCAACCTTTTTTCAAACGGGGCCAGTTTGGACCATATCAAAAATACCCAAGGGCTGGTCTCTTTCCAAAAAATATTATTCAAAAATGATTACAAACATTGTATTAAATTAGATTTTTTTTTTTTAAATAAATACTGAAATTCATTTCAGCGCAATAACTGCAGCAGGACATCAAAAGAAAACAAAAAACAAACTTTGAGCAAATTATTGGGGCTGAACATTTTCTTCCTCATAATGTTTAAGGAGTTTTTCCTTGCCACTGTGACCTGAGGTTTGCTCAATTCAGGCTATGGGTTTTTTTTAACGCTGCTTTCGAGACGATGCTTCGTTATAAAATGCGCTTCACATATAAATCTCACTTTGACTTGAAACTTTACTTTTGAAATATTCGCTAAAACTGCGCATTATGGGGAAAAGAAATAAAACAGATACATGGTGCTAGTTTTAAAACTGTAATAAAAGCCACCAGACTGATTTTTAACTGTTTTTGTAGTTGAACTTGTAAGGTTCTAAAGTTAGGTCCACTTTTTAACCAGATGATAACACTCAGGGACGGATCTAGAACCCCTGTTCTGGTTTGGGTCGGTTCTCGCTTTATAAAAACTTCCCAAATCCAGCTCTACAGTTCTGCCAGGTCCTGCTTTAACTTTTGAACCGCTGGAGTCAGAACCACACATTTCACAAACTCCCTCCCTGAATATTCATCAATCGAAGCTAAAATGATCACAAAAGAACCCGGGCCGGGCCAAGTCATAAATAAACGGAGCCTGAGCAGGTTTTCTGGATGATATATTTGAATTCTTCTCCAGGGGCCCAGATTTTTACTGTTTAAAAAAAAAAAAAAAAAAATCCTGGCAAGGCCTGAAACATGGACCTTTTTCCACGGTTTGTCTTTCAAGCATAACGTTTAATATTCACTTCAAATGGGAACATTTACGGCTTTTTCTGCTCAATTTCCTGCCTCCTGTATTCAAACGCTTTTCTTTTATTTCTCTCATTACTGGCGCTGTAAAGCTCGGCCGCTCCCTCTTCGGAACGAGGGAACCGGGAGAGGAAGAGAGGAACAGAGAGCGCTGCTGAAAGGCCCGGGGCCGAAAAATAAGCCAGAATCATGGGAGGATTATCGCGGTGCGGCATGAGAGGCTTCGGACGTAACGAGTAAGACCTGCAGCATTATCGCAAAGCTTCCGTGCTCGACTGCGACAAATTAATAACAAACCCCAAAGCCGAGATTCTGATCGGCCACGAGCTTGAGCTTCATGCAGCTCCAGAGCTCCACAGGGCAGACCGATATTATGGAACACCAAAGGTGTCAGTTGGCTAAAGTAAAGCTCTGGGATCATCAGTGGTATGGAAACCACACGGTCTCTTCCTTGCCACTGTCGCCCTAGGCTTGCTCATTTTGGGACTTCGATATTAGCAGACGATCTAAAACGGGGAAGCTGCTTGGAGACGGTGCTCCATTAGAAATAAATCCGTAGGTAAATGTCTAGAGTCTAAAGTCAGCAAAAAAAATGATAAAAAAAACAGTCACGTCAGGGTCTTTAAATTTAGGACCAAAAAATGTGACCAAAATCCTTACACAACGCTCCAATCTGAAGCTGCGTGGCTCCGTTGATACCTAAAGCCATTAAGCCCCCCCACAGACACTGCTTGTGACCCTGCAGGTGCACAGAGGGATCTGGAGGCTTGAGCTCCGTCTGTGGAATGCGAGGGCTTGAGATATTTGTAATCGCTAACCTTCTGCAGTCAAAACAGCTGCACGCCAACTATACACATAACCTCGCTGCCCTGTTATAAACATCTCGCTCAGACTCGGCACGGCTTCTCACGTCAGGACCTCCGACGCGAGCTTCAAACCCCCCCGCCGTACCGAGTACTGAGGTGAGAACTCCCAACAGGCACCACGAGTCTCGGGGCTCTCGGCGTAAGCGCGTCCGGCTGGGGGTGGAGGAGGAACATCTGGGCAGGCTTATTAAGGCCGGGCTCCTGCAGCTAATTACGCCCAGTCGAGAGTCTGCTCCTTTGCTCGTTGAGGCCCAGTCGGCAGGGGCCCGAGACCGGTAGCAAATTACCACGTTCCCGCCAATGACGCGCCGGGAGAACGGGCGAGGCCCCGCCCCGCGGTCACACGGGACGTCCATAAAAGAGCCTCGACGGGGCCCGAGGCTGTTCCAGACCCCAAGCTGGGTGGCTCTCCTGTCTGGGTCGTGAAGCTCTCCTTTGTCATTAAGGTGGAAGTCCGCTCGCTTCCCCTCGTCTCCAATTAGGTCCTCCGAGGAGAGCGAGGGCATCCTAAAGGGGTGTTTTGAATAATGACCATTCATCAGTGGGAAAAGGAAAGGAGACGACGACGAAGAAGACGGGAAGAAAAGTTTATGGCACTGCTTTGAAAACTTCAGAGACAAAGCGATGAATCAGCTTTAAACAGATGGCCTTCATGATGGGAGACGGTGTTTGGGTGAGGGGGACGGACGCCAGACCCGCTGCAGGCCACGTTCAGAGGCAGGAGGCCCGGCTGGGCAGGATGTGCGCGCTTCGAGAAGGTGGGGGTGGGCGAGACTTCCCAGAAATACCAAGGGCAGAGAGGTGGGGTGGCACGGCTTAATCATACTCCGCTTTGTGGCACGACAACTTAATAATAACAACCGAGGTCAGGTCCTGGACCTGATGGCACTAGAGCAGGTGAGCCTAAACGTTCCTGTAACGTACCCTGTTCACCGCCAAGTAAAGGTTACGTGCTGGCAGACAGACTATAAGAGCTGCTCACATTTACGCATGGGGTTTAGACCCAGAGCGATTATCAACAACAGGATTCATCTCCGGAAAAGTCCTGCCAGCTCACATCTAAAAGCTCAGGACAGAGCTACCCAGGCCTAAAACAACATGAAATACATTCCCAGCCTTCGGCCAGGAGATCAGCGCCACATGATGCCAGTTTGCCAGTACCAAAGCCGCACAGTGGCTGTTCGGTCTGGTTATCCTCATCTAATAAGGCAGCCAGAATTAAACGACCTGCTCAGAGGCTTGGATTTGGCAAAAGCTAAAGCAGATTCATTAAATAGTTAATTATTAAACCCAATAAATCTGCTCGTACCTGATACAGCTTTTCATTTATTTATTTACAGAGTTAAATTTTTCCTTTCTCCTTATTTTATTAGTATTCTTTTTCCCAACAACTCATTTTATTTTACTTGGTCTCAATTCTATTATTGTTTTATATTACAGTATTATAACATAAAACAGTGTTTTATAATGTAGGATTATTTGTATTACTTTTACAATCCTTTAACTTGACCATTTAAAATTGCACTTTCAGAATTCTTTTGCTAGCCATTGTTTGATCTAACTCTAAACTTAGGTCATTCTCATTCCGTTTCTTTTTCAATCCCTCTAAGCCGGAGCGGCCCGGCTGCTCCCTCAGCGCATCTCCCAGTGACAATAAAGATGGACTGATTGATCAGGATCTCACAAAGCTTTCTGTGCACACTTCATAAGCTTTCCGTTGGCTCTCCAGACCCGTCCACATGCTGTGGAAAGAAGCTCAGCCGGCATCCAAAGGTCCATTTTGCAGACGTGTTGCATTTGGGAGTGCTGCCGCCTCGGTGAGCGCTTCACGAACCGAGCCAGAAACCTGGAGTGCTTCGGAAAAAAGGGAGGCTTTACCCTGTCAATTAGCGCTCGTTCCGATTAAACGCCTCCAGCGCCAGGAGAAGCGGCGTGTTCTCGCGGAGCAGACGCCGACACGGGGGCAGGTCACGCGTGGCGAAAAACACAAAGGCAGGTAGGTACAAGTCTGCCAAGTTAAAAATATGTCTCCCGTTCCATAAACTTGGCCGAGGCACAGAGAGAGGGAGCCGGAGATCCGACTAAAGGCTGGGAGCGATGACTGACTCATCTCGGTGCTATCGCAGGGCGAGGATTCCATCGTGGGCACGCTGGCACATTCATCCAACTTCTTACCTAAACATAAACGTGCTTACGCAAAGCCCAAATTCCCTTAGTCGTGTGTTTATCCTCATCTATCAGCTTAGACCAATGAGCTGTAATCAAGCTGCTGGAAGAGAAACCGGATGGCATCGCTGCCCTCATTTCTTTGCGGCCGAGTTTTCAATGGCACTGTGAACGATCCTGACAGGGGTGTAACGATACTCACGATTCGATCCACGATACCAAGATTTTCTGTCACTTTTCAATCTCAAGTGAAAACACTGCAAAACGACATTTTCGTGAATAAGTATTTAAACAAAAACTTCAGTCAACTTTAGCCAAATAAATTGTGAAAAACTTTTTACTTCAGGAGAAAATTGAATAACGCATACTTTTCTGGCATACAAACTTCAAATCTTTCGCCCCCTGCAATTAAAAGGAATCAAACTGAGTTTTAAATAACGTAACTGCAACAAAAAGTGTCGCCAAATTCAAACAACGGAGTGCCATCTTCAATAAAAAAATAAAAAAACAAACGATCCTCGACCTCAAACTCAGAACGGGAACCGTGTATGGGAGCATGGTGCCCTCTAGCGCTCAAAAAATGCAACTGCGTCACATGGCGTAGTGAGCGGAACGCACGTGACGCACCCTGAAGACCCCAATTAGAATCCAAAAACAACCCAAAGAATCCAGAAAAATTATTTGGAAGGTTCAAGAAGAAACTAAACCCCAAACACAAGAAGTTCTTACGTTCTTAAAGGTTTTCTTAACCTTACGATAGAATCACACGCGTCTAAGGTAATGTACCGAACTTTCCGCCGTCACCCCGAGGCAGCTTTATAATTTAAAAGGCCTAGGACGGAAGTGGCAAGGAAAAACTCCCTACACTTTATAATCTAGGAACCTTTGGACTCAAAAAGGAACCAAACGACTTTGGGCAGCTTTGATAAGTTCAGAGTAATAGTTACGTCTACGTTTTTCTTAAGAAGGCTTTTGAGAATCCTGTTGAATGACCCCGATCTAAACCTTAACACAGCAGGAGGATCTGGATCTAAATATAAATAAATAAATCCATCACCAGGCCTCATATTTTCGGAGCTGCAGCTTCGGTGGGAGCTTCGCTTCAGAGCAGAGGAGTCGTTTTGGGAGGAGGAGACGGCTTTGTTCTTTTTAAGATAAACCCTCTGCAGGCACTAACAGTAAACAGACAAATATCCGCAGCTGCGCGCGCTTGGACACGCCGAGCCCGACCCGCGCCGGATTCCTCGTCCTCCAATTAGAGCGCCGGTTCGACAGCATAAACTCTTTCTGGTAAATAGGGATAAACAGAGGCATGTCGGTGGGTGCAGCTGCGCCGCTCTGGACGCTCCATCTAAAGCCCTCGTAAAACCGGCAGGGGGCTCTGCCGCGCCGGCACACCTGTGCCAGGGAAGAACAACGACCGGGACGGAGCCTGCCCTCCCAAAAATCCCCCCCTCCCCACCAGCACGGGCAATAAACGCTCTGGCGCGCGGCCACGTGAGTAAACACAGTTTATCGCCCCCTGTAAAGTTCAAAGGAGGCCCGCGCCCACAAAGCTGGTCTGCCAGTCGTAAAAGGTAAGAAGAAAAAGTCACCGGCTGCAGGTGCCGGTCCCAGGGGCGCGTGACTCACCTTGGGCAGCATGGGCGTGGCGCGCTTGCTCTTCTTCTCCGACGGGTCGTCCAGCTGGTCCGGCTCGAAGGTGTAGAGCTCGGTCAGTTCGTTCATGGTGAAGTGGCGCTCGATCTGCTGCTGGTCCACCACCCGGAACGACAGCGACTGCTTGGTGACCTGCCGGTCATAAATCTTGTCCTCCATGGTGCCCTGTCGGGGGTGCCAGACGAGTTTAGTGTTTAAAACCGTTTTGAAACATCCCCTCCACCCAAAGCGGCTCCGACCTCGGGTTCCGTACCTGAGCCAGGAACCTGTACACGTACACCGTCTTGACCTGGCCGAACCGGTACACCCTGAAGATGCTCTGAATGTCGTAGGACGGGTTCCACGAGGCGTCAAAAATGATCACGCGGTTCGCCGCCACCAGGTTGATCCCCAGCGACCCCGCCCGGGTGGAGATGAGGAACAGCCGACCCCTGGGGCGGATCACAAAAACTTCAGCGCCGTCCATAAACATCAAACATTGCCCATTTTTTAAGCTCTTTTCTCCAAGAATCACGTTCAGGAACTCGATGATCTTAGCGTTCGTCTTAAGAGTCTGTGCAAGATTTTTCTTAAGAAAGCTTCCGTGAAAGAGTCTTAGAGAAAACCTTCTGGAACGTGCGTTTTCTTAACTTAAAAATATGACGGAAAATTAAGACGCTTTCATCAATCTTAAGAAAAATCCTGCGAATCCTGTGTTTTTTTCTTAACTTCATTCTCGAGACAAATCTCTTGTTCTCTTAAGAACAATTCTAAGAAGTGGTATTCGTAGCCTGCATAAGAAAATAATGACAGTTTTTCGAATCTACAATGAGAACTTGTGTTTTTTTCCCCCTCATGAATTGCATTCAAGAACGTCCTTATGAACTTGGTGAGTCTCGGCAAGATTTTTCTTAAGGAATCTTTCCTGAACCCTGGAACCAAATTCATGAAAGTGTCTTAAAGAAAATCATCTTAAACGAGTTAAACAACTTCTTCCGAGTTAGCTGATTTATCATTTGTTGTCTGAACTCTTTTCTTAAGAACAATTCTAAGAAGAAGTGGTATTCTGGACAGCGTTACGTTCTTAAACGTTTAACTTTACGCTCTTAAGGCAGGCGTCAAAATTCACACACTTTCCACCATCACCCCACAATTACCGTATTTCCCAAGGAGGATTTGATTTTGGGGCAGATCACAAAAACTTTAGCTGTACAAACAAGGCGTGCCTAATAAAGTGGCCAGTGCGTGTATATCACGCTCTGCACGGTTTCCTTACTATCGGGGCATAAGAATGTTACAGTGCATGACCGCCACCTACTGTTCCAGAGAGTGAAGTGAAGACTTCAGGATTTCTACCTGTATACTGTGGTTATTTATATAGACAGCATTTAGTCCCTGCACAATAAATACTTCATGAACTTCGGACTCGCTGTAAGACCTTAAATATCGCGTGACCCCTGTCTCTGGGCTAGAGGTGCACACTCTACCCTGTCCCTGCTGTTAGAGCCCCTTATCAGAGCATCACACGGGGTGCAGGGAGAGATTTAACCATTTTAATACTACTTTTCATACTTCATCACTACCTCCAAGTCCTGGGTGAGTGTGTGTGATATACACAGGTGTTTATCTGCAGGGAGTGGGAGTAGAGGGGCCAAAACGTGTTTATACGTCCTGGGATCAGTTACAGAAGGCGAGGGCGGGCGCTTCGGGTCTTAAAAAAAACAACAAGTACATAAAAATGAATAATTAAACCCAGAAAGATCAAGTAACGAAGCTCATGTGCAAAATATGTTAATTATCTAAACGAGACACAGACAGGTTTACTTTTTTCCAGAAACTAGATGCTGTTATTATTAAAAGCTTCATTTAAGCTTCATTTTATTATTAGTTTTATACGTTGCAAAAAAAGTGATATTGGCATTTTATATCGGCGTCTCCAATTACAAACCCGTATCGGTCAACCACTATTCACGATACCCGTCCCAAAATAAGATGTCACCAGCTTATACACGTTGCATGGGACGCCATTAACATCTTATAAACAATACTCGATTCGCTTTCTATTTAGCTCCAAGAAAAGTCAACAGAAATCAATCCTCACCCAGAGTTTTGGTTCCTCTTTTTGTGCATTTCAGGGAGTTCCCCCTCAGAGATGCACCAATCTGATAGCCTGGCTTGGCCCTTATACTGACCTCAGAGCATTACGGTTCATCGGCATCATGTTTTGCCCCTTACACTCGTCACCATTTAAACAAACCTCAGCATTTTGCACGACATGCCCTAACCCAGCACACAGCGTTCTCCGGTTCCAGGTTACGGAACAGGACGCAGAGTTATTATACGTTTGCAAGCTATATAAGAATTTCTGGGCTATATAACAAAATCTGGGCTGAACGAGCCCCTCACGTGACGTTTCAGGAGGGAGAGGACGTTAAGGAAGGCCATTACCGAACGTTACTGGAGTCGTTGAATTCCTCGGCCCATTTCTTCCTGGTCAAGGCGTTGGTGGAACCGTCCAGCCGATAGTAGTCGATGTTTCTGAACCACTTTCCCTCACCTAGAAGAGAGGACGGTTAGAACACACAGGGTCTGATCTGTGACGCTCCAGCTGGGGCTCTGTGTGTGTGTGTGTGTGTGTGTGTGTGTTACTGCATGTTTCCAATTACTCCTCTGTGATCTTTTCATTACAAATCACAAAGCCTTAAGCAAACATTTTCAGAGGAATGAGAGAAGAAAAGAAAAGGAGAGAGAGAGAGAGAGAGAGAAGGTCTAATCATTTTCAAAATGAAAGCAAAACCAGCTGCCGGAGTTTAATTAGGAAAATGAGAGCCAGAGGCGTCTACCCCACGCACTCCTTAAATTGGGCATTAGACACGAGGACGCAAAACAAGAAGTGACTGGCGGTAGGTCGGACGTACACACAGCACAGCTACGCATTTCCACAACACAACGAGCTTTACCTTTATAAGGCGACTCCTTCCCCTCCTCTTTGGCTCGGCCCGCCAACTCCAGGAAGTCCTCGATCAGGTCGAGTGAGATCAGCGACTGACTGAAGACCAAACTGAGCAACAAGACGGCAGGTTAACGAGGTCGTTTCGATTCAAACCGAGCTCCACAGGATCATCATCATCATCACAACTCTACAGCGCCTCCCGTGGGACAACACGTTATGCCAGGACTCGGATGATCTATGGCACGCATACCGGTTATCCAGTTACACAAACCTTGCGCGCGGTTGCCAGGTCTGCGTGTTCTGAGACTTTGCTTCATTTGGCCACTTTTTTGACCCCATGGCTGGATCTGGCAACCCGGAACAAATTAAAGGCAGAGGACCGGCTATGGAACGCAGTATGTCATTGAGAAAACGAATAATTTTGGCCGGTGCAAAGCAGGGGACTTGGGACTCGACTTGGACTCTAGGTTGGGAACGTGTGAGCACTTTGTCATGATCTTTCCAATCTTTGTGGAGCTAAAAACAGTTCCCGCCCTTGCCTAGATTACCACAGTGGCCAAGTCTGCTTATTCTAAGTGACTTTGGCTTATGTTTCCGTTCCTAAAGTGTAGTTGCTCATTTTTGGCTCGCCCCATACCCCCCTCTCTCCCAACTACACCCCTCTACTAAGCAAAACCGCTCGTTTGACCAAGTCCGATTTTTATGGACGTCATGTTTTGAGAACCGCGTATATTAAGGCCGCTGCGTAACATGTTTGATCGGAGCCTGTTCTGATTTCTGAGTGGTTCAAATCAGGCTGACCAATCAGGGCTCGGTCGCCGGGCAGAACAGCTGATCGAGAGCTTATAGGACGAGCAACAGGCTGCCTCTAAAAACATGGATATGAAAGAAAAGCTCTGATGGGATAGAACTACAAGGCTGGAGAATGATGGAGATAAAGCTCACAGGGACTGTAAGGAACCGTCTGATTACTTATCTAAGTGCACTACGGAAAAAACACAAACTATAAGAATCTTCCTGCGATCATCTACACTCGTGTCTTTGCTTTTAAGTTGAAAAAGACACGGCAAAATCTCCGACACTGTGGAAAATACTGAATAAATGATGATCTTACACTTTCTCCTCCATTTCCTCTGCCATGCGCAGGATCTCAAACAGCAGCACCACCTTGCCGGAGTGTTCCAGAATCTCGGCGTCAGATTCGCTCACAAACTCCTTGTACCATTCAGGAGAGGGACTGCCAGGGCCGGAGTTACTGGGACGCACTGAACACACACACACACACACACACACACACACACCTCTATGCTTTACACCCAAGTTCTGAAGCCTTAGAGGTCGCCAGTTGCTCATTTCCTAAGCTTTAAGCTAGGTCGTACCCTCCTCGACGGGTTCGGGCCGGCTGCGCCCCTCGCTCTTGCCTCCTCGGGAGCTGCTGTTCCACTCCTTGATCACCTCCACGTCGTCGCTGTCGGACTTATCCGAGCTCTCGTCCTTCCCTCTCCCTCGTTTCTTCTTCCTGCGCCAGGTTTACAGAAATTCCCGTTAGCACCAGGACCAGAGGGGGCAAACAGCGGGAAAGAGAAGCGGGCACTGACTTCTTGGGTTTCTCGTCCTCGGAGGTCAGGCTCATCGACGACTCCTCGGTCTCCGAGGCGATGAAGTCATCCATGCTGTCTTCATCAAAGTAACCCTGTCAAACGCCGCCGGGACAGACTGCATCAGCGTGACATACTGCAGATGGCATCACCTTTGCACATCCACACTTGGACTCGGGTTTTTGTCCCGATGATGAATGACGTACCTTGTTTTCTTTGCTGATGTAGTCCAGCTGCAGACACCAGGGGTGAGTCCAGATTCGGCTGAGCATCTGGAAGTCCTGGAAGAGCTTCGTGCCCGCTCGGCCTCTCCCCCCCTCCACAGAAGAACCCGCACCTGCCGGGGTAAGGGACGTGTTCGTTACGGCGTAAGAAGACTAGAAATAAAAGCTACAGGCTCAGAATTGTAATTCACACAAAGCTTATTAACGGGTTAATAACAGGATCAAAGGGAACGGGGGCGTCTAAGATTTAAATATAAAAACATTTCCTAACATTTGTCATGCCTTGTTAAGAGACCTCCAAAACAATAACAACGCAACTTGAAAAAACGTATTACTAGGGGTGTAAGGAGACAAAAAAGTGACGACGTCTAATGCAACTGCATTTGCACACCAGAGGGCGCAATCGTACAGGCGTCGCCGATTTAAGACAGCCCTTTGTTAGTCATTCGTAGACGTCACAGTTATTCTGATTGCACGGCCTACATTTAAAAACTACCACCAGAAATCGTGGCTGTTTTGCATTGTTTAGGTCTTTTACCAACCATAACGATTATTGTGAGAAAAAAACGAATCGTTACCCGAATTATTACCATAAATAACAGAACAAAAGTACAAACTATATTGATGAAGTCTTAAAAGTACTAATGAACATTAAAAAGTAAACATGACAATAAACAACAGATAAAAATATAAAACACGAATATATTACCTATAAAAAACAATTAAAAAAAAAAAAAAAAAGCACGAAGTACACAACCACTGTACTCATTGCACTATCTTGCAGTGCCCTCTGGTGGACAAACCGTGCAACGTCCACACTCATAACACGAAAGATCCTCATTTCACCTCACAGTTTCTTTTTTTAGTTATACTTTAGCGGCTGTTCCAATGCAGATACTGAATTATCGGCTGTTAGCTCGGATCAGCGCGTCAATTTATCGATCGGCCACAATCTTACGCTTACTGAACGTCATGATCAAAGCAGTCTTTGTGCCACCATGACCAAAGCTCTGATACCGTCTGATATTTGGGGTTAGACTATTTTAGTCGCTGGAAAAGCTTCATGGCATAATCAGACATGGCATCCCGCTCCACATTTCATCTCGGGCTCTTTACCTGTGAAGTGTTCCAGGTAGTATCTGTACAGCTTGCACTGCACCGGCGTCATTCGCACCGACAGCACGTACTCGTGTTTCGGGGGCAGGAACTTGGTCAGCGCCGTGTAGTCTCTCCTCTGGAAGGGAATCGCACGCACGGGTCATTGTTGCGTTCAGAAGCAGTTCTTGCCATGGTAGCCTTACCTTACGCGCATCTTCAGTCAGACCGGAACCTTAAGAGCCGCTGGGAGGTTAGACGGCATTTTCACTAAGGATTAAAAAATCTCTGCGTTTATTATTCCTAACGGAGCATCTCGGACAGCTCCCGCATTGCCAGATCTCACGAAAGAAAACGACATCCAAGTTCTAGGAAGTCCATATAGTAACTGCACTTAAAAATACTTGCACTAGTCATTTTACAGTTTCCTCCCGACTCAAAGGACGTCGAACAAAACCAGATAGCCAATGAAAAATAAGGGTGAATAAACAAAGGCAAGTCAAGACGTTTCATATGACTATTAGCGTTCCAGCAAGACCTTCCACAGGCCATCTCAATTAACGTAGGGGAAAATAAACGTATTGTCTCGTCCTTTTCACGTTATCAGTGCTGGTGGGTTTATGGGGGCGAATCTGGCAACCCTGAAGCACTAATTCTGAACTCTTTTCCTAAGAACAAGTGATATTCTTGAATACGTTACGTTCTTAAGTCTTCTTAACCGTACAATGGTCCATGAGAGGAGCGAGTAAATTTACCGAACTTTTTACGAGTTTTTGGAAATGAGTCCGAAGTTTACATGCAGAAACTTGAAGCAATTTATTTTCAGAAAAGATACTTGATATAAAGACATCGCATTAATCCGTAGTTCGGACGAAGTTTGTGGGTTATTAGTGTCTTAAGTTTTTCCTTAAGAAAGCCGTAGCTACTAGCTACTAACAAACGCGGTACCGATCCTTTCCCGCGCACCGGACCCAGGAGCAGTGGTTAGAAATCCCACATCTGGGAAGTTCAGGGACTTGTGCACAGGGTCTGAGAGCCAATCACCACGGATTCGTACCTGGACGCATCCGGCCAGCATCTCGTACAGGATGTGCGCTCGCTTCTTCATGATGCGTACGTCTACGAGCGTGGAGTCGGCGCACTGCCCGTTCTGGATGGGGTTAATGAACCGGTTCCTGAACTCCTTGACCGAGCCCAGCAGGTTCTCCTTGATGAAGTTCACCATGCAGTGATCTGGGGGGAGGAGCAAACGGAGGCGTTAGGACAGGGGCGGCGCCCGCATACGGGGCACTTAAGGAGGGCGCCTTACACTCGATCAGGTTGTTCTGGAGCGGCGTGCCCGTCAGCACCACCCTCCTGCGGGTCTTGATGGAGTTCATGGCTTTGGACACAGCCGAGGCTTCGTTCTTCAGGATGTGCCCCTCGTCGCAGATCACAAAGTCGGGCCCTGCAACGGAACCCTGTTAGGCAAGGAACGCAAACACCCTCAGCAGCGAATGCGGCGCGAAAGAGACGGCCCGGCTCGTTTCACCTGGGTCGACCAGCGTCTTCTGGAAGGTCTCCTTCAGCTTCTTGCTCTTGATGTTGCGCCCCTGCGTCAGGTTTCGGTACATCTCGTAGCCGATGATCATCACGCCCCCGTCCTCCTGCCAGCGCTGCAGGGCGTACGCCCGCTCCTGAGGCCTCTTCACCGTGGCCAGCTCCGTCACCTGAGCACACCGGACAGGTCAGCGCCACCCCGGCACGTCCCGGGAATGCTCCGAAAAGGGAACGATCCCAAAACCCGTACCTCTAAGCTCTCTTCGTCCTTCAGGCCCTCCTGCCACTTCTCGAACTCGTTCAGCCAGTTGAGCACCGTGTTCAGGGGGCACACCACCAAGGCCGTCGAGAAGTTCAGCTTCTCGCACAGGAGCATGGTGTGGAGGAACGTCACCACCTGCAGGACGACGGGGGAACAGCAGCAAGGTCAGGAGGCGACTAGATGTCGACTAAAATGAAAGGGTGCAATGCGTACACTCTGGTAACATTGCCCCCGAATTCCCACCTGTCTCACTCTTATTCGTTGACAAAAGTCAAATCAAACGCCTCAAAGTTTTTGTGTTTTTTCATCCTGAATGTTGTAAATCTCACTGTACGACTTCTTGAGCCTTTTCTTAAAGGCCATCTCTCTCTTATTTAGTCCTAAAGATCAGAAAATAAGTAGCTATCCAGCCCGTACAATAAGGTTCGCACCTACACAAAGCAGCGTCCACAAAGGGCTTTACATCTCCACCACGCTGCTCGAGAAAGACCTGCAAATGTCTAGAGGCCTTCTGGAATTAAAACGCCTAATATGGTTTGATTGTGATTAACACTACCGAAATTGTAGTCTCTTAAAAGCCATACGAGTGCAGGATACAAGCTGAAATACATTTAATACGGAGTCAGTAAACAGAAAACACCACATTCCTGATTCCAGTTGCCAGGTAACGCAGAGGATTTCATTAATTAGAGAAACTTAAGTCGTGTTCCGGCCATATTTGTGCCTAACATTTCACAAATCATAAGGGACCGTCCCAAGTCATTAAACTGTTATATAGTGTGATATAACACACAAGGCAGCCAATTAATTTTAATTTCCATAACGACGCGCTAGACTGTTTTTTAAATTATAGACAACGCATCAGCCTGTAAGAACACAGCTGAGAGATGTGACTAAAAAGCAGACCCGTCTGCTCAAAGTTCAAATCGGCACTTCGTTTGGTCTCGGGGGAGGAAATAAAACCACAGAGCAGCACCTGTTGAAGACGGAAATCCCCCAGACTTCCCCCTACACGTCTCTCAGCTGAACTTTCGCCTTCATATCCTTTGTTTCGTCTCCAGTCAAACCTTCATTCCCATTATCTGCCACTAGGTGGAGCGTGTGAGGGTCTCGCATTGCTTTGGACGCCGTAGTTACTTAGGTAATGCATTCGTTCTGGTTCGATACCTGAAGGGTTTTGCCCAAACCCATGCAGTGGGCGAGGATGCAGCCGGAGCCGGCAGACTTCTGCGTCTTCTTCACGCTCTCGCAGCAACAATCCCACATGAACTGCACGCCTGCACAACACACACTCACAACGTTACACACAAGGTCCCACACGGGTCTGAGCGCAGGCGTGGAACAACACGAAATTATCACGACTCCTCTTCTGGGTTCATTTGTAATTTGTAATCTAATTACTCATACTGCTAATTACTAAACAAATCAACAAAAAAACAGAAATGTTTCTTTATTTAAATCATTTAATTGATAGGCCGAAACCAAACAACATGAAACGTTTGGCCGAAAATGGTCTTTTTTCTTACTGAAAAAAAACTAAAATTGTTTAAACATGAAACATTACCAAATATATATTTTAATAGTTTGTACCCACATATGTATACAATTTAAGTTAAAATAAATCGCAGGACTGTGAAAGACAAAAATAAAATAATTTTATTCATTCCAATGCATCTGTTCTGTACTGGCTATGAATTTCATTTTCTTGACTACACAGAGTCTCCACAAAGTGTCCAGTAGCTGTTTTAATTCCGGGATTGCCAGATCATAAAAAACGCATCACAGTCAATGTAAAAAAAAGAGCCCAAATAAAACCAAATCCTGAGAAAAGGAGGACTTGGCAACCGTATCAGGTTAGGAAATCAGGTAACGGGTATACATGCTATGAGAAATCTGATTGCTGGAGTAAAATCCATTCCTTAATCGGATCATGCATGACCACGGAAATGTGGGACTACGATCAGATTATTAAGAGCATGCAAACACGCTCCATTACATTAGATCAGAGCAAGAAGGTGAAACAAACATCTGGAGGCCATTGTCCTTACCGTCCACCTGATGGGGTTTGAGTTTGGTCACCAGGTTCCTGTGGACCTGGACGAGGGGCTCCTTGGTCTCTTCGTCCTCGTCCAGCACCAGCTTGGTCGTGATGGGGCAGGCGACCTGCGACGCCTCCTCCACCACGATGGTCTGCAAAGCATCCCGCACGATTAGGTAACGCCGCGACAAGGCCGAGCCGCTCCCGAAGCGTTAGGGGGACGGACGCTCACCTCTCGCAGCTTCTCTCTCAGAGCCTCTCTCTCCGCCACGCGCTTCCGCCGCTCCTCCTCCTCCTTCAGGGCGTTCTGGGTCTCTGAGCGCAGCTTGTCGTCCTTCAGGATCTTGCGGATCTTCTTGCGGTTCTTTGGCGTCCCCTTGTCGTCGTCCTCGCCTTCCTCTCCTTCCTCGGCTTCCTCAGCTTCCTCAGCACTCTGCAAAGAACACAGCAACAGGAAACAGGAGATCATAAACAGGGAGCAAACACCAGCCGGTTCCCTGAGCCAGCGGGGGGCGTCAGCGGTACCTTGCTGCTCGAGGAGGAATCCTGGACCTTGATCCGCCTTCGCTTCTTCTTCTTCTCCTTCTGGTAACTCCGCTCGGAGTCTTTCTCACCTTTCTTTTGGGATCTGGAAGAAGAAAGGTTTTATACCGCCATCATACTGGGTGTGCGTCCTAATTCTTTTGGCTGTGCTCGGGTGTGCGTCCTAGTGTGTGTTTTTATAACTTTTTTACAGTCTTTTACCACTTTCTTTCTGAAACTTAGTTTTTTAGTGACGTTTTGTGTTGACTTAACTTGTATTAACGCTTTAATCGAGCATTGCATTGGAACATCGGCTGCAGCTGAACCATAT